>JBBPFQ010000025.1:7317404-7344012 GCA_037974815.1 Kaempferia elegans
TATAAAGATTTTTCTTTAAATACGGCACAATCACACGTTATTAATTTTCTCAACTATCGTGGATATTTTTTAATTTATCATAGTAATCAGGAAAATGTTCAATTGTCTATTTGTAAATCATTTATCTTTCATTAATATATATTTTTAAATTACTCAAATAATAACATTGTTGCAGTAATAATCGATTAGTTATTTTGGTAAGAAAAGGACGGAAGGGGCTTATAAGTTACACTTAAATTATTTATATGCTAAATTTTGATTTAGAACAATAAAAATTTAATATATATTTTTTAGTTCAGGCGTTGTTTAATAATAATATATATTTTTTTATCCTTCTAACATTATCTATGAAATTCCCCTGTCGGATTGTTTCGCTTAGGTCATCTTCCGCGATTCCGACGGCGGCACATTTCTCAGCCACCGCCGCCCCAACTACTTCTCCGCCCACCTTTCCTTCCCTTTCCTTTCCTCTTCCTCCCAAATCCAAACCGTGGGAACTGCTGCCGATCCCATCCAAAATCCTCGAATGTTCCCCATATCCTTCCACCTCGCATGGATCTTGAGCCCCTATCCCTTCCTGGCCCCTCCGCCGGCAGCCATCTCTGCCCATGCGCCTGCCCCTTCTGCTGCCGCCCAGCCTCCCCTTCCTTCCGACGCTCCATGAAGCGCCGCTTCGAATCCGACTCCGCCGATGGCGGCGGCGGGGAGGCCGCTGCCCGCGTGGAGGTCGAGAACGAGTTGGAGGCGCTGCGCGAGGCCGTTGAGAACCAGCAGGAGACGATTCAGGAACTGTGCGCGGAGCTGGACGAGGAGCGTAACGCCGCCGCCTCGGCCGCCAGCGAGGCCATGTCGATGATCCTCCGGCTCCAGCGGGAGAAGGCGGAGGCGCAGATGGACGCCCGGCAGTTCAAGCGGTTCGCCGAGGAGAAGATGGAGCACGACCAGCAGGAGCTACTTGACCTGGAGGAGCTTGTATTTAAGCGCGAAGAAGTCATCGAAGATCTCATCTTGCGGCTCCAGGCTTACCGAGACCTTCTCGTCTCCCACGGCATCGATCCTGACGACGTCGACGCCACAGCACCCTGCGGCGGCGATGCGAACGGCGACCTCGGCGCATCCCAATACGAGGAGGAGATATCCACAAGTGAATACCCTCCGTTGAAGTGCAACCTGCCCAATGACGTCCAAGGCAAAGGGGATTATCGTGACGAGTCTGCTAATCTCAAGAAGTTTGCTTTTCGGGAGACCCCGCATGCCGAAGAGGACCTTAAGAGTTCGGAGCACCAGATTTGTGAGCTAGAGACCTCGCCGTTCGCTACTGACCTGCTAGAGAAAGGCGTGGTCGAGGAGGTCCCGGGACCCGGACCTTCTGTCCATTTGAGATCTTCGTTCAGTAGCTATGATTCGATTCCCAGTGTGAAACTGCAACAACCCCTGAAGGGGGAGGAGTTTCCTGCTTCAATGGATATACCATCTCTAGATGACGGTGGTGCGGACGATGTTAGTGACAGGGTGTACACACTCGATACTGTGCATGAGACTGCAACAGAAAATGCTGCCGAGAATTGCGTTGACACACAAAGGAAGAAGTGCGAGAGAGGGGAGACGGATGGAGAGATGGAAGGTGGGAATCCAGATATTCGAAATCTGTACAGGAGACTGCAGACACTTGAGGCAGACAGGGAGTCAATGAGGCAGGCCATTATTTCAATGCGAACAGAGAAGGCACAGCTGGTGTTGCTCAGAGAGTTAGCACACCAGCTGCATAAGGATCTATCTCCTGAGAAGAAAATTGTTAAGAAAAGTTCTTCATCCACAAGTTCCTCAGTTTTTGCTGTGCTTAAGGTATCAATTTTCATTCATCAATCAGATAAACCTGATGATTGCTTTGAAACTCACAGCACATTACCTATTTATCTTGTATATATTGGTCGGTTAGTTCTTGCAGTTTTATTCTTATGCAAGCCCTAAATTGTAAGTTTTCATATTAAAGAAATAAGCCAACAAACAAACCTAATCAATTATATTATGCAAGAGAGTAATCTATTCGACGGATGATAATTTCCATACCCCTGATCATTTGTCTTAGAAAGGAAAGTCTATAACTTACGATCCATTAAAGGGGAAGATTTATATGTCAATTTATTGTGTTACTTCTGACACATCTGTTTGGCATTTCTCTCCACACTTTCCTGGTTTTGCTTGTAGCATCCAAATGCTGAGATCTGAGTTCTACATATTTTCATAATGTTGGTGGCATTAATCCATTTGTGTGAAAGAGGCAGCAATTTTCTTATCCATAGTCCATTAAGTAAAGATGGTTATTTCTTTAGGTGGGTGCATTGGCGCATATTTAAATTGGAATTTAGGCCTATGGAAGGAGTTCATAGATTTTTTGTTGAGCTTCCAATGTCCTTGATCGCCATTTGCAGGACTTTCCGTTATAGTTGAATATCATCAGTATGTTATCAACAGATTATGTTGGTGACCTTATTCATTAATTTGTTTGTCTTGGTTTAGCCAAATCTTACTGGCTAAACCAAGGGAACAAAGGATGGTTATCAAAAAATGGCCAAAAACGAAATTGAGTTTCACAGTTTCACTAGATTAATCTCAGAGGTAAAAGGGGAATAATCCTGCATTCCTGCATTGGGCCTATTGATTTTGTTGAAGTTTCATAAATTCCAGAGTTAGATGGGTTGAATCTATCAGAGTGGAAGGTAGATGAGATAGATACAGCAAACAAATTTAATTTAGTTTTTCCAGTAAAAGGTGATTTAATTAGTTGGAATATTCCTAGTGAAATTGCTTTGCATTAATCTCACTAGATAGAAGATTTATGCAGCTAATCTTGAATAGTTTGGAGAACTACGATGGATGATGGCGACAATGCATGCATGTAATATGTATATGTGTAATGCATTTGCATGAGGCTCTAGAAGTACAACCGCGCTTTCAGTGTATGAGCAATAGTAAAACTTTTAATTGATCTTTCCCCTTTTGCTGTCTATTATAAATTGTTTTTCCTCTAAGTCACTCGTGCATTTGATGGAAGATAGATGAAGTTGCTAATACACGAGTTTTAATGCTATTTATTGCTTACCTTTTGTATAAACTTCGCTATTCAACTGTATCCTGAAGCTAATTAGTCTGCCTTCGTTCTCAGTGGGTAATGACATTTCTTCTCTGGAGAAAGAAGCCATCTCGAATCAGGTACACCAAAAAAAGCTTTTTGTTTTGCCTAAATTCTGATAATATTTTTGCTAGTACTAAAATCTGTTTCATCAGGTACACGTTCGGTTCGTCAAATGCCAACCTCGGCTTGTTGTTGCTTCTGGAGAATTCACCCCGAATCAGTAACTGGAGACTTGTCACAGGAACGCAAGGGTGAACAGAAATACTCTATTCCATTTGTTTTGTTCAAATTGTATCATATGTTTGAGATTACACGTGATGTTCTAATTGCATTTTTTGTGGGGATATATATCATCTTATCCCCTGTTTAAGAATACTCTTGGTTTTATGATGTGTTTTGTAATTATCTTCCAAGCTTTTGTAATATGGTATTGTATTGATGGGGTGCCATTCTTTTCTTTCTTAAGGTTGATATTGGTTAATGTAAGCTGTAACAATCTGTGACAAAATTGTTTTGGTATGATTATCCCAATTTATCAGAGGTAATGCACTTGTTTTAAAGTATATTTTAATTATATTGCTATAATGTTGGCAGGTAGTAGTCTTAATTGATTTAAAAAAATTTATTTATGCAATATTATTATTATTTATTTATTTATTTTTGAAAAAAGTACTTAGCGCACGGACGTACATTAAAGCGGCGGACTTGATCTCCGTCTTTTTATTGCTCTTTTCGCTGTGATTCTCCAGCGCGGTCGAAGGCATCTCGATTCTTCGGTTTTTTTCCCACTGCGACTCAAGACGCAGCTCTCCCTCGCCGTCGCCCTCCTCTCCCTTCTTGATCCGAACTTGCGCTTTTTCCCATGGAGGAGCCAGGGTACGGGGGCGGGACCGGGGGGAAGATGAGGCGGAAGCCGCTCCGGAGGGGCGCGATAACGCCGTATGACCGACCCCCTGCCTTCGGCCGTGGCGTTAGGGACCCACCGCTGGAGACGGCGGAAAGAAGCTGGCTTGGGAAGTTCGTCGTTCCGGCATCGTGGTTTATCGCCAACGGCGCGTCCAGGCTGTTATCGTCGGTGTTCCGCAAGCGGCCTCCTGCGTCCCCGATCCAGGGAATTCCAGTTCTAGGTCGGAGACCCGAATCTTTCTTCTTGGATTTTTACCAAAGCAGTTCTTTCCTTGTTTAGCTTGTGTCTGGAATTGTTTTTTTTTGACATCGTCCTAGGGTTTTGGTTACCCTCTGTGTATATTTTCGATTTGTTCGTGACATTTTCTGATCGTTTCGTGAGATTATGGTTGGGGGTTCAGTAATTTATACATGAAACAATTGGTCGGCTAACATCTATTCGTTGGTAAACTAAGCACTTAATGCGAATCTTTTTTTTCTCCTTTTTCCCCCATTTTTCCTTCTTTTTCTTTCTTCTTCTTTTTTTCCTTGATGTATTTGAAGTCGTATATTGATCGCCAATCTTTGGACGTTCAACTCTGCATGGTTGCTTTTCTGCAGCCGAATGCCTTATTTTCTTTTTTTTTTTTTTGATACCATGGGTTCAATTGATTGCTTTGCGTTAGTGTCTTCCTCGATTGCCATCAATCTTCTCTAGCATTTTTTCTGATAATTTTCTCATGAAGTTTATTTGTTATTCAATCCATGTAGTAATCTAAAACATTTGTTCAAAGATGTGCAACGGATTGATTATATATGTGGACACCATGATATGTTTTTCTTCAAAACTGAGTCTTTGTTGCCATGTTAATGATTATTGGTGATTGCTTTGGACTAGTTCTGTTTTTGTATTAACTCTAAGTAAGGTATTAAAAAAATGATTCCAGACAAGCTGGCTCCTAGGTGGTGGTCGAGGTTAAATAATATTAAAATAAGAGAGGGAGATAACTTAAATTAAGAATGACTAATATATATATATATATATTGTATCCTTAATCAAACAAAAAAGGTTTACAATTGCAAATAGATGAATCATAATTAATAGGAAGGGCTAAACATGCAACAACAATAAAACATGTCAAATTTCACATTGCAACAAAATCTAGAAATAAATCTAAGTTAACTGAATTAATTGATGATGAAGTTAATAATGAATGAGAAGAATGAGACAAGAAAAGAGGGGGAATGCACATAAATAGTTGAAATTCATTATATATTGCTCATATTGGGTGAAAAGGTTAGGTGAAAATCTTATATAGTTGGAGGCTTGGGTTAACAAGGATTTTCAGGTGGGCTAATGGCGATAACTAGAGTTACTTTATAATATCAGATGAACCAACAACTTATAATATTTTTTTTACTTCCATTAACTCGCTTAGATTGACTAGGCAGTCTTCCCGTGCTACTTTTTAAAAGTGCTGCCTACTTGGAACCATTTGATGACCATTATCATGTGCCTATTAATTTATTGACTAGGTTAATAGAATCTGATTCTCATTCCTGTCATCATGGGAGCTAGCCTTTTCATGCAATATGAGGTCTTATCCTTGACGTGTTATTTCCTGGGTTGATGAACAAGCGGAAGGGGAGATGAGTAGGAAAGGTTATATCTAGCCAGGCTACTACATAAAGTATGCAACTTAATGACATCAATTGTATTGAATTGAAAACAAGCATTATGTGGACCTACAATAACCAGATCAGTTTGAGAAGTATATTTATATGGGCTACACAACCTCTTTTTTGCTCATCTCACCGTTGCCCTTTCCCTTTGTTACTGCCATTGGGATCTGTTTACTTGGAGAAAGTAGGGAGGAGAGTAAGCTTTGAGCAAAGATAACTTTGCTTGGAGAAAAAGTTAAGGAAAGAATAAAATATAAGGAAAATAAAACATCCTTGTTTTCTTCTCAAATCTCTCCCCTGAAATTAGAATGAAACTTCATTTCTTTCCTCTTCGAAATTTAGTTTTCTTCCCATCCCATCATGTTCGACTTCTACATGTTGGTTATCATCACTTGATGATCTACCACTGGGTACTAGCTTTCCATCGCTGCACATGTCCAGTCAGTAGATTTTGTTGTTCAATGGTGGCTGATGGAAGCAACCACAAGAAAATGACCAGGGTAAAAGTAAGCCTTTTGACCATTTTAAAATTAATTTCTTCCCCACTTTTTTCTCCTTTTGAATAAACAATTTGTCACCTGGCTTTTGTTTTATCCCAATTATCTATTTTAATGATTCTCTAGGATCTTTTGTTGCTCTGTGCTTTGTGATTAGTTGGAATTGTTGACATTTATGCTTTAGTTTTGTTATTAAGCTGTGGGATTATTTTTTTGATCTTGTTCTTGTGGTACACTATACCTAACATCTTTATGATATGTAGAGGTTTCCAATTCAATAATTGGCTTTCCCATTGCCAACCAACTGATAGATTGTTGAAGTTGTAGATTGTAAGATTGTGATAATAATTCAAGCGTCTAAATTCTAACACCAGCCTTACCTGAGCTCGGTGAAACTTCCATGTTCTAACATAAGCCTTACCTGAGCTTGGTGAAAGGTCCATTTGCTAGTAATTTAAATTTCTGATTTCTAACATAATCAATCAAGTTGAGCAAGCCATAATTGTGAACAAGCCCGCCTTGAGCCTTACACGAGCTTAGTGTAATTTAGACGAATCAAAATATGGAATTTAGAATTGAATCACAGCCTTGATTGATAACAAATTATTGAAGCTAAGCCTGATCAAAGAATTTTTTCTGTTCATGTGCAATTCTAGCCAGTCCTATATTATAAAAATTTGGATAGAGTTGCCATAAATAATCTTTTTATTGGATTTAAAAGTTGATGCCTAAATCAAATATTAGAAGTGGGTGCTAATTGCCTTTAACACAATTCTAAGTCTTTTGATTCTGTGAATGGATAGTGGTATTTCCTTTGTTTTTTTTTGTGCTGGGGATTTTATATCTTGGATGGTGCATTTAGAAAATGGTTTTCCCTTCTACTGTGGTAGTTCACGAATATCTCACTTGCACAAAAGCTTTATGAGTTTTTTTTAATAAGATTGTCTCCTTGATTAACCATTTTGATTAGTTCAAACTTGAAAAATCTGAATCTTTCCTACATGTAATTGTTTCCACTAAATTTTTGTTTAAACTAATGGTCACATATTACCTGTGGATTGTATTCGCAGGTGAAACCTCTTTGTCTCAGTCTACACAAGAGGTTATCGGAACAATTTCTGATGTAAGTAGCAGAAAAATCTCGCATTTAATTGAATTATTTTCAAGTTCACAAGATTCTTATGCTGCAAGCCTGCAACCATTAAAGAAATGTTTATAGTTTTCAGATTGGGAAAGTATCCTGTCGGCAGGGTGATTTGATGGGATTGGGAAAGTTGGTTGGCTGCTTTGGTTGGGCAGGTAGTGAGAGGCACTTGGCCTGTTCATCACGACCAACCATCTAACTCACTGAACCTAGAAAAGGGGAAAAATTCTCCTTAGTTTCCCAAATGCATTTAAAATATTTTTTTATTACATATTAGTGTCACATTCAAACCATAGAAAATAATTGATTTTCCCAAAAAAGTTTTCTCTTTAAAACAAAGAAGATTAAATTTGCAATCAGTAGCACTTTATCCTGGTCAAAATGAATCAACCAATCACATTGATTCATAGGATTCTTTGAACATATGGCATGGAGCACAATTTAGTAATATTATCTTGTATCAGAATCATTTTGCCTGCAGATTACCTAATATTCTTTCCCTCACTCGTCATTGGCATTGTTGGAAGATATAAATGTGTAGTGTTGGTGCTATAAGCCTAAAGTTAAACGTGAGACTAATTTTAAATGTTGGGATGAACAGAATATAGTCAGAAATGCTCCAATAAACAATATGTTTGATGAATGTGTGAACAAATAGATACTGATAAACTGAACTGTAATCTCATGGAGTCCTAAGTCCTACCATGAGTTGTGGAACGATTTGATAGGGTTGGTCTGTGATGCTTTATTTCTTCAAAACAGATTGTTTCTGTGATTTGGACCCAGGTCTTGTCAATAGTGACTACCTAATCTCCATGTGTTGATTTTGAAGGATACTCGAAAAGAAATGGCTCTATATTTGATCAACCACCCTGATGTTTGTTACAAGGTAATTCAGTAGCACTTATCAAGCTCCTTATTTGTGAATATTTCTTTGTCATGCAGGATATCTCAGTTGAACTACCAGAAAATAAAACCAACAACCAAAACGTTGCAGCAAATAATCCTGGGGACGACGCAGTTTTGGAGTTTGAGCAACTTATTGGCCAGAAAAGTTTCACAAGGCAAGTACCTTATGCTGCTCTTGCTCATCTTTGAAATTCATTGTCATCTGAAACACCTCAAATTACTTCATTTAGTTGTAAAATTGAGCGTCTTGGATTCCTTCATTCTGTATCAACATATTTTTTTTGTCCTTCAACAACAATAACAATCAAGCCTTATCCCACTAGGTAGGGTCGGCTATATGAATCCTTATATATCATTGGGCTTTATCACATTTTTTTGTCCTTCCAACAAGAAAATTGTTATGGATGTAGAGAGGAAGATTCTTGTAATTGCCATCTCATATCATCCTTAGATTAGAACATGAGTTAAGAGTAATCTTGATTACAACTGGAGGTTTCTTGTCCATTCTTGTATGGTTGCATCTTTAGCCTGGATTTCCTTAGTGTGGAAATGTGTTTTCACAGGCCACCTATGTATGCATCTCATGTTGATTTCCACACCATCTACTGGATCGGTTATCTGTATTATTTTGTAAATTTACTTGCCTTTGTCATGTTTCCCTATTAACTTTTGATGTAATTATGGAAGAACCATACTGGACTTAGTATCTAAAACTTTTGTTTAGCTTCTCAAGTGTTATTTTTGATCTTTTATTCCTAATACCAATCCTTTTACTTTTTTAACAGAGCCCAATATGAGCATTTGATGGGTATTCTGCAGTCAAGAATTATTAATTCAGATACTGAAAGATCTGAAGCAAATGATGCAAAAAATGTAGTTGTTCCTTCGCCAGCAACAACAGATTATTCACGTCCACACAAGGATCCTGTAAGTTCTTTAGGCATCTTGCTCTTTGGGAAAATAATTTATCTCATTACATCTCATTTTAGTGATAACTTTTATGTATCTTTTGATTTAGTATATACTCCTGTGGAAATAAATAATGCCAGGAATAACCTAACCCTGTCCAATAAATCAACCCGCAATCATCTTTATATTACTCTTGATCTTCCTAATGTTGCTTGACATTTTTTAGGTTCCTGATGATCATACTGTTTCACCAGTGGAACTTGCAAAAGAATATATGAACTCCAAGGTTTCAAATGCGTCCCCTTTTCATTTAAATTGGCAGAACCATCTGCTTCACGAGAATAAACAGGGGCAAAGTAATATAACTTCTGCCAAAAAATTTGACGTTAGCAGTCCAAAACCTCTCATTCTCTCTCATATATCAGCTGAGATTCCTGACAATAGCTATTTTACTCCAATATCTGTTCAAAGATCTGCAATGCATAAAATGCCGAGGTCTCCTTATGAGGTTTGTGAAATTACTGCCATGCAATGTGTTACACAATGTGTCTGGATGTAGGGACTTCATATAAATTTTACATATGTAAGCTTCCATTCCGGAATATATCTGGGGACTATTGTTCTCTGCTAATTTGATGTTACTGTCATTTAAGGGTGAGGGATCTTCCAAAGATGGTTATGTTGGATCCTTGGCTCTTGAGACATCAGGCACCAAACAAGCAGTGGGGCAGGGGCAGGTAATGTACTGATCTTAATTTGTAACGTATTTTTTTGTCTTCTTGTGACATTGTGTATTGTTGTAAGAATAAGTGGTAGAATATAGCATTACATCCTGTCCAATGGCGTGGTAAGATCCTTTTATCTGTCCCCAAATTGCGGGGAAGGTCTATTTGTTGTTGTTGAATGACGATGATGGCATGTGTTTCCATGATAAATATCTAAGAACTTTCAAGTTGTCAAATGATTCTACATTACATATTTGGTACGTTGGAATCCTAAAGCACTTTGCCAAGTACTATAACTTGGGAATTATTCAAAAAATTTAAACCACCCACACACAGCTTATATATAAAATAGTTTTGTGAAAAAAAATAGACTATAATAATCCATGGAATGTACGCTAACAATTGCAAAAAGGATATTCACAAGATTGCTAAAACTAGAAAAAGAAACTCTAGAGATTTAGGTAATATTAGATGTCTAAAAGATAGGATTGTAGGTGATGAAACAATCAAGAAAAAATGCGAACATTTTTTGCAAACTATTTGATAAGCACTCTATTTGTTTATTATTTTGATGTTAGATCAAATTATTTTGAAGAAACATTAAAGATAAATGGCTAGGGTGTAAATCTGGTTGAGATTCAGCTGTTCTCTATAAGAATAGAAGTGATGCCAATTTTTCTTCATGATGAAGTGATTAATTGATGAGTTTTGTGCCATGCAATTTGGGGAAAGGATGATTTAGAAGAGAACAGAAGGAAACAAAAAATTTGGATTTTATTTTTTTTTATTTTATGCTTAGGTGATCAATTATAGCTTATTTATTTAAGAAGACAACTAATGGTGAAACATAAACGAAAAAAAGAGAATTTGCACATATCTATGACTTGGAAATTTTTTTACGATGAGTCCTTTAGTTATTATAGTGAATTTAGGAGATATTGGACATATATTTAATGATGTAGTTGTTAATGTTTAATAAATAGTGATTCTTTGACTTAGGTGTACGTCAAAAATTAGCTCTAGGCCCTTACTTTCTTACTAGTTATGTTTCTGGAAATTTTGGAGAGTGGATCAAGACTAGGCTTTTGTCTTAAATATTTGACTTTAATCAAAATAAATTTATGATTATATAGTTGAGTTAAAAGGACGCTTAAAAATCTAACAGAGGTGGAAATTTTTGGGAAAAAATCCAACTGGAGGCAGTTGACCTGGTGAGATTCTGGAATACGATAAAAATAAGTATCCATGGAGATTGTTATTCAACACTCCACTAATTTGGAGGGAACCCAAAACCTTGAATCTCGGACATGATATGGTGGGTCTTTTCTCCCAAGAAAAATATGTTCAAGTTTGTGTTTTTTCTTGACTCCTAAAAGATTTAGCTTGGTTTGAAATTTGTCAAATCCCAATCCTTCTACGCTCCTTTCCATCATTAGACTGAGTGCTAATGTACTTCAAGATTGCTTCAACTGGATATTAGTTATTAAAATAACTTTTGTACAGTTCATCTCTTGAGCTTAATAAAGTAGCTACTTTTTTAATTAATCAAGCTTGAGCTTCTACATGTTAAAACTTTACCATCTAGTATCTATATTTTCAGCATATTATGATAGTAGCAACAACATTGTACTGTACACTAAAGGACATGCATTTTGTGCCATATATCTGGTGATCTCTCTCTGTCAATTTGTTCTCTCTCTGTGGATTGCATGAGCAGAGTATTTGTTATTTAAATTTTTTGATATAATGTATGATCACTTAAAGTTTCAAATTGTCTCATACTCTCATTCTTTGTAGGTGTTGAAACGAAAAGGTTCAACATTGTACAATGATTTTCGATCTACTTGTCCCATACGAAGGGTTCGTCAAAAGCTTGGTCTGAATTCATCAAGAAGAATAATCCAATCAGTTCTTCCTAGAAATGTTGAACCTTGTGCCTCAACTGTATTCAAGAAGGATTTTCAAGATGATTCATCACCAAATCAAAGGCATTGTTTGGATACACACGAGGAAACTGGTTTTAACAGAATAGCCAGCAGTGTTGTCCCTGCTTTAGTTCAATCAACTAAGATGCAAAACCAAATCTTGCAACAATTAGATAAGTTAGCACCTTCACCAAAGGGAAAAGCACCCAAGCTAGAGGATAATCCCCTTGATGTAACAATTGCAGATGGTATTCATTCATTTCCAATACATTATGCTCTTGGGAATCTTCCCATACTATTTGAAAGCATGTAAAGCCTACTTTTGTTTGCATAATTGCAGGTATCATCAATTCCTTATCTCATAATCAAGAAGGGGATCAAGTGCTTCACAAGGACCCATCACCTTTTACTTCAGGAGTCAAGCGTTTATGTGCAGACAATAATATGAATTTAGTACCTGCAATTGCTACCATGCATGGTGATAATGCTGTGGTTGCTGGATTTTCAAATTGCGATGCAGTTTCTGGGAATCAGAAGCTAGTTTTTCAGACACAAAAATCAGAGGTATGGAATCTCTTCTTCTACGAAAATTTTATGTATTTCTATATAATTAATGTTGCTTATCCTTCCAAGACTGCTGAAGTTTTTTCATCATCTTGTTTTTCAGCACAAAGTTTTGAATCCTTCATCTCAACTCAAGAATGGAGATGAGTTGAAGCATGCTCAGTATAAAGGCGTCCCATCATCAATAATAGGAACAGAGGGATCTACTCCAACAGTGCTCACAAAATTTCGCTCAACATCTTTATTCTCCAAGACATCTGATGTGAAGCCTTCCACTGATTCCCTTGCCAACTATAACAAGGGTTTTAGTTTTCCTTCCATGCCTGCTTCCTTTACTTCTCAACTGCCGCCAACACCTACTATGCCAGGACCATTAGTTGAGAAGCCGGTGATGCAAAAAGAACATAGTACGACTCCTCTGTTTACCTCGGGCTCCATGGGAGTTAATAGAGCTTTATTTTCTTTACCCATAAAAAAGGACAATTCTCATGCTTCTATCCTGGAAAATGACAAAAGGTACGGAACTACTTGTGGTTTTTGGTTTTGTAACTACAGCCAATGGTATATCATCAGATACATTAAAAATGCTTTTATTCCCTTTTTTTGTTTTTGAAACAAAGTGAAGTATGCAAATAGTAGGGCACTAAGGCCTGATGGAATAAATTCTTAGTATAGGTTGCTCCTCTTTACATAGATATTACATTAGTAATTTCTCTTTAAGAGATACTTATTTTATCTAGTTCACAATAGTTTGCTAACCAATGTTGAATGTAATTTTATGTCTCTAATATTTTCCTCTTTAAACCTCTTCACTCTTAAACAGTATATTAAAAAATTTATATTGAATTTGTGCCTCCCCAATCCTCAGATCCATGCATCATGATTCAGTACTGCATCATTTATTTGTATTCTCTATACATCACATCATACATGTCATGGGCACTGTGCATTGTCCAACTTCATCTCCGATATTGGATTCCTTTGATTCTCTAAAAATGTAAATAAAGATCATATTTTGAATAGGGGTAAACTGCGATGAAATATTTCGATTTTGCAGAAACCGACCAATTTGTCTAATATTTGTTCAATTTTGAATGATTTCTAATAGGATCTGCTGGAATCAAGGTATTTCAGATCATTTGCATCAGGTGTCCCAGTAGGTTAAGCTGGTTATCTGTGATTTAGTGGATCTATGTTGAGGTTATGTTGATTTTAAAATTAGACCAATTCATCTGGATCAATATTGATCAATTCCAAAACTGTACAGTTCGTTTTGACTTGTTTGGCATTGCTGACTCCATGATAGTTGTAAATTATTCATTTAAGCCTATAAACTCCATTTTATCCATAACTCAGTGTGCACCTAAACTAGAGTGTCACAATATTCAGACCATACTTTGTCTAAGCCACTCCTCACACCATTGACATTAACTAGATTATTAGTGTTCTAAATGACTATTTTGACACTACTAAACAAACAAGGATCAAAATAGGATGTCCTAGTAGTGGATCATTAATTGAACCCATACTGTACAAGCCATTAAATATCTAATTTGAACCCTCTCTAATTGGATCATTTCAAGCTAATTTATATCCTAATTTAATCAATTTAGTTTCAATTTAACCTGATCAAACTACCATTGCAGTGACCCTAGGTTATACTCAGGCTTAAGTTAGGTCATATTTAATTCAGATCATCACAACCCATGAAATCCATAGAATGGTGACATGCCTGTGAATTTTTCTCAATCATGCTTTATACTATTTAAGACTTATTTAAGTTGTTATATGACATTTTTTTATCTTCAATTTTATTGATTATCCTGGTACTCAGGTTTAATGCTATAACGTTGATGAATGCTTATAAAATGATTATTTGGCATTACTTCCTTTACTGCCAGGTTAAGCAATCATTCAACTTCATATGCAGAAGCAATATTTTCCACCATTCCTACACCCTCTTTTGGGCTTACATCTCCGATGGTTTCTTCTACTTTGGCATCTCAACCACGGGACGAAATTATTGGTACAAATTTAGAAGCAAAGCTTAGCAATGAATCACCATTGGGATCGAATAGTTCCAATCATGATAACACTGCAATTTTCAAGTTTGGAAATGATTCTTCTGTACTACCTGCAGTAGCTCAGTTTCCAAGTGCCGACTGTGTTGTGGCATCAACTAGTCTTTCAAATTCTGCAGTTGGTTCTACTGCTGCATCAAGTCTGCCTCCAGATAGCAACAGAAACCAATCTGCTTTCGCTGCCAAAACATTATCAGATGCAAGCAACAATCTTAAGTTTATTTCATCGAAGTCAAATAAGTTAGACTTATTGTATCCAGAGAACAGTGTCAACAGCTTGCCTAGTGTCACTGGATTTGGTGGAATTCGTGCAACTCAAGCTGAAAGTCCAACCTCAAAAAATTCTGCTTCAGTGAGTCTGTTCAAATCAACTTCTGGAAATGGAGCTAACAGTAGGTTTGATACGGTAACACCCACAGTCCCAAGCTTTGGAAACGGTTCTGCTACTGCATCAAATCCGTACCCAAGTGCCAGCGGGAGCCACTCTACTTTTTCACCAACTTTCTTAGATGCAAGCAACAATAAGTTTAGTTCAACAAAAGTTGATAATATAGCCTCATCAGATCTACACAATGGTTGCAAAACCTCTACTAGTGCCACTGCCCCAGGGTTTGCTGAAACTCTCCCAATTCAAGCTCAAAATGAAAGCTCTGATGTTTTAGCGAGTCAGGTCCAGTTAACTTCTGGCCAAAGAGCTAGTGGTTGCTCTGTTTCTGCGGCACCCAGTATCTCAAGCTTTGCAATAATTTCTGCTTCTCCTGCATCAAATCTGTTTCTGCATGCTGGTGGAAGCCAACCTGCTGTTGCACCGACAACATTATCAGGTGCAAGCAACAACCTTTTCAGTTTTAGTTCCAAACCCAATGACACTGGCTTATCAGTACTCGACAAAAGTGTAAAGACCTTTCCTGGTGTTACTGATACAGAATTTGGTGGAATTCCTCGAACTCAAGTTCTTGGTGGAACCTCACTTGCAATCGGAATGAACATTTCTTCCTCATCAGATTTAGGCAGCTCACTTTTTGTAACAAATACAAATTCCAAAGTGTTAATCTCGTCTTCATCTTTCCCCATGGGTTCTGGTTTGTCCAGTATCAGTACTGCTGCTGCTGTTACTACTACCTTTCCATTGACAACGAACTCTAATGTCTTCGGTTTGAATTCTCAACCACCAACATTGCCCGCTTCTAGTCTGTTTGCTTCAAGTGCATCTTCTGAAAGTTCTGGATTTGCATTTGCCACACCATTTATATTTAATTCAACATCAAATCTGGCATCTTCTTTTAGTTCTGCTGCTAGTACTACATCAGTTTCATCTGGACATCCCACATTTGGCTTGCAGAAATCAGCAGTCGGTGTTAGTACATCTGGTGACAATGAGATGAGTATTGAGGAAAACATGCATGGGGACAATAACCAGTCAGCGGGTAGTATGTTTCAACCATTTGGCCAACCAGGATCAGCAGCTGCACCAGCATTCAGTGCTCCAGCAACTCAATCTGCTTCACCCTTCTTTCAGTTTGCTAGTCAGAAGAATCCCCCACTTCCGTCGGTTCCACCACAATTTCAACCATCTGGCAGTATGGAGCTCCCTCAAGGAGGAAGCTTTGCCATGGGGAGTGGTGGCGGCGGCGGCGACAAGTCCAGCCGCAGAATAATAAAGGTTCGAAAAGACAAGATGTGGAAAAGGTAGCATGTATTTGGTGCGAAAAAACACGAGAGCTGCAGATGGATGTTGCTACCTGACCAACCAATTCCTGTTTTTTACTCTCTTGTGCAGATGGTGACAAGGCAAGAAGCAAGTTTTTTATGCTGCTTCCATCATTGCTGGAAATTAGATGGCTCTTTATTACCTTGGACTTGTATTTGGTCCATTCGTGGTAAGCACAATTGTTATAAAGTACTGCTGTTGGTTGTCACTTGATTGTGTAAAATAGCCTAGGGTACTTTATTCACTAATTGATTGGGGAAAAGAAGAGCAAACTGAAGGTGGGGTGCGTTCTGTCTTTTCGACCTACGCGAAAAAAGTTTGAAGTATTCAATTATTTTATTAAACTCTTGAAAATATACTGAAATCAGAGAATTGTTACCTCGAATATTGGTTGACTGAAATAGCCTAATTCTCGCACAATGACAGTCTAAGCTATTGCATGAAATGCGATATATCCATTAAATACTAAGATGTGGCTGCTAGTGCGTGTCTTAATCTCTACATCCATGGCATGTCAAACCATTTTGAATCCCTATTCTTTTCACTTGCATATTTAAAAAAAAAAAAAACCAGCCATAACTTTATAAATGAATCACGCAGAGCATCCACTTCAATACATACCGGATCAAAAGTAAAAATTTCTATATATCCCTTTATTATTTAAAATTCTGTTAACAATTCTTTTATATACTCAGCACTTTTTATTATATATGTTTCTTATCTTCTTTTTATATTTTATATTATATATAATTAAATTTTTATAAAATTTAAATTCATAAAAGTTTACATTATATATATATTTTATATTATATAATTTTTATATAATTAAATATATATTTTATAAATATTAAAAAAAATATTTTAATTTTTAAAAAAAATTGAAGAGGTGGAGGGGGTTCCCTCCCTTACCAAGTCTACGTCACTACGTGGGAGCTCAAAAGTGAATGTCCTGAACTGATTTCTATGAATGCCCTAACTTGATTTCTTTTAGGCCGATTTAAATTGAATTGTTGAGTTTAAAACCCTAAAAGGAAGGCTCTCCTTTCCACTTGCCAAGTCTGCGTGGGAACTCAGAAAGCGGATGCCCGAACGATGATCTGAAGATGCGTTTGAGTGATGCATGTCACAGTGCCGCAGACAAGAAAGACATCAAAGAAGAGGATGATCTCAATCTCATCCAAAGTTGGAAATAGTAAAAGCTTGGAAGCTTTTGAAACATGACCGAAAGCATGTCTGCATAATTCCAGAAAAAGGAAAAGACAGTACGATTTACAACAGAGAAGAGAAGAACTTTGAGAAATGCACTGCGAGCATGCAGAGTCCATCAAACACACGGAGAAATTGATACAGCCACCAACACAACCAAACAGCCAAATAGCTAGTGTCCCATAGTTCGATCTCATGCCATCAGAATTGGACTTCATCATCTCACTTGTCTCTGGAGTACCGTTGCTGATGGAGCTGGAAGTGGTCGGACATGGCGGAGCTTGTATGTAGAAGGGGAGAGTGTTGATCTGGTGGCTGGGTGGGTTCATGCACAGCCCCTGATTGTCCCTCACGTCCAATCTCCTCCCTGGTCTGCTCACAAACTCCTCGGAGAAAGAGAGCACCTTGCTGAGCAGGTTCTGACTGAGGTTGAGTTGATCGATATTAGGAATCGCCTCTCATGTCGTCGAAGGAATAGTGCCATCGAGATTGTTCCTGTCCAAGGACAGGCTCGTGAGGTTGCTGAGACCACCAAGGAATGTTGGCACATGGCCCGAAAGCCCACAGTCTGAGAGGCCAAGCACCACCAAGCTCTTGATTGCCTTGAGAAAAGAAGGGATGGCCGCGTACCGATCGGGCTGCTCTCCATGAGGAAGTACTGGACTCGCCTCAAACCTGACAGTTCATCCGGCACTGGGCCTGCCAAGGAGTTGTGAGTCAGATCCAACAAGACCAGTCTCTCCAACCTACCTACCAATGCTGAGATCCTCCCTGAGATCTTATTGTAGCTCAGGTCCAGCTTCTTGAGCCGCCAGAGGTTGCCATTTGACGGAGGGATATATCTCCCCTGGCAGCCCATTCCAACTCTGGTCGAAAATGGTCAAGTCCTTAAAATTGTACAAATTTACACAAAGCTAATGGGCTGATGGGTTCAAATTGTACAAATTTTAGAATGAGGCCCAATTAAAAATGCGGTTTAAATACTGATACTCTTCTGTAGAAGCGTGTGAGAGAGAGAGAGAGAGAGAGAGATCGACGGAAGAAGAAAGGACGATTCATCGGCTTCATGGCGGGCTCTCGAGGGAGCTCTGGCGATAGCCGTAGAGATCCGTCGGTTATTTCCAACATTGGTAATCCTTCGTTTCCTGTTACTCATCGTCTGCTCTAAACATAATATCCGGTTATTTTTCTCATCGTCTACTAGTTTAGGTGCTTGAAAATGAAACAGGTTGTTTTCGGTTTGAAATATTTTTGTTTCTGAGTTTACGATCGAACTAGTCGGATATGAAGAATGAATCGACCAAAATACATTTGTTATTTTTTTTTTTGCATCTCAAGTGTTTTGTGATGTTTGTCAGATGTATGCGCAAGCAGGTAATGCCCACATTCGGCCTATGTTTAACCTACGAAGAGTGGGAGGTAGGAAGGGAAGAGGAGATCGGAAGGGAAAAAGATTCTTCCTAGGCAGGGGATCCGAGAGAAAAATTAACTTTTCTTCGTCCTGTAGCCCTCGAAGAATGCATCGAACGCCGCTATCTTTATACGTAAATCCAATTTGATCACAGGATTTTGTTTGTAAAGTTTAACTAGGGAGGCGAAGCATAATCGAGGCTCAGATTGTGAAGTTACTGATCGGCTCCACCGGAGTCTGTGGCAAATCCACCGGCAAGGACTTCACTGCTGCCCTCCGTTCTATTACACCGATCACCACCGTTGAGTGATTAATCCCTAATTAAACAAAGAAATCAATGATCGCGGGTATTTGGTTTCTATTTGGGGATCTCATGGATGGAAACTGGAGCTCTCCCTTCCTCGGGGTAAACAAAGGCTTAGGTTATATTTCCTCTAACCATAGTCTATCCTTTCTAAACCCTCAAATTGAGTGACATTGATATCCACATTTTAATGTAATTTTCTTATCACTGACATATATTTTGATAACTTGTTCATGTTTTCCTTTGAATTTACTTGGTTTCTAATTAAGATTGCATTCTTTTTTTCCTTGCATTTTCATTTGATTCGATCTATATATCTATTGCCTTTTTGCTCGGTAAACTATCACTTGGAACATTATTTATTTTTATTCTTTTCCTTGCCTTTTCAAGGATACAACTCATTCTTCTTGTAGTTCCCAAGGTCCTTTTAGGCCTTGTTACCTGTAATGTAACAGGATCTAATTGGTGAAGAATTCATGCTCATATAAATTGCACTAGATAGGTTTAGTTTGCATTCACATATCCTACCATCTGGATTTAACATATTGTCAATGTGCAGGTGGTGGAGTCTGCATGATGAATCCTTCATGGAGAGATGAACAGCATCCATCTTTCATCAATTTTATTTCTTCATTTCTAAGTGCAAATTCCTACCGCCTAAATTTCCTCCCAATATCTCCTGTAAGTCTCTCATTGTTTCGTCCACCTCTTAGTTACACTGATCTGGTAAATCAACTGATTGTTTCTAGGACCTTATTTTCAACAATGGTGGACTGTCTGTAGCGTTCATTTTTGAAACAAATTGGGATCCTATCAGGATTTCGTCCGTCTTTACCAGGTATATTAAGTTTCTATTTACCCTATTTACTATAGGAAATGAGGTAGGAGTTATTTTCTGATGAGTTTTTGTGATTTCTCTCTCAGAGTTGAAGAGCTGAAGAGGCAATTTAGGTTTCTGTATGTTGTTGTTTCAGTTCCAACAAAAGAACAAAATGATTCTTTCAATCATTCATACTTCAGGTATTTGAACTCTCTTACAATCTCTTTATTACTTATTTGAGTTAACATGAAAGATTTGCACGTTGATTGGTATAAAGGTACAACGTAGAACTTGGTAATCCAACTTTCGTACCTGTCTGTGATCGAGAGATGGGGTTTGAGAAGATTGTGAAGATAGCACATGCTCGTGGAGGTAAAACATTAACCTTTATTTTTTCTTGAGATTGTGTTGTTGTAACTTGTAAGGTTCTACACTCTTCATAATCTTCAAAAAAAAACTATGTTAGTATGTAAAAGACAAGATGCGATCGACAAGATGAAAGAAGAGGTTAGTAGTCTGTTTGGGTTATGATTGATACTTTGTCATATTTTGATACATGGATTCCTCACTTTGTCGTTTTGATGAAGCGTAAGCAAGCAGTCCAAGGAATTGATCTATTCTTGAGAGTAATCACCTCAATACCAGGCATAGATGATCATGACGCAAATGCCGTAATCTTCTTTTCCTTTAATTGAAGAAATTTGCATAAGCATGTAGCTGTAGAGTTTAGATAATGCATGAAATTTTGCTAATCTGATAACTTTCATCGATAAAATTTTAATGACTAGTTTGTGCACTTTCGAATAGTAATCTGCCTTGTTAAAGAAATATACTTGAGCATTTAATAAATGCTAATGCATGACCTTTTGAATAGTTATAAAAATATATATATATAGCTAGTTAATGCTCCTTTTTTATTGTAGCTTGTGCAATCTATTGGCTCTATTGAAGCAATATCAAAAGCATCCAAAAGCTTTATTCTGGAGACGACAGATCTTTCAGTTGATAAAGCCGAGAGGATTGTAAGGTTTTTCAGAGATCCAAAGTACTATCTCAGTCCCAAAATTAATTAAATACTAGGTATGATGTAGCAGCATATGATACTACTCTCCCTGTAGCATAGTTACGGCGAGTTTTCTTCACGTGTATTAACATTGTTGGAAAGCAACTTTCATTTGGTTTATGGCAACTAATGCAAGACTGAATTCTCATACCATTTCATCAAAGCCGTAGTCAAACATAAAATTTCAATGTGGTAAATAAAATTATAATTAAAAATGTTATTTTCAGTTCTGTTATCCCTTCCAGAGAGCTTAAAAGAATGGTCAAAGATCCAGAAGTGATTTTAGAATTAAATGTACTATTACCAATTAAAAGATACGATAACATACTTGATAGTGTCAAGATTATCCATTCAATCACACAATGAAGTGAGTTATTTCTTGCCATTTTTATTTGTTTGTCTATCAACCATTGTACTAAGATTACGATCTTCAAATAATCAACAACACCGGGAAAAATCCCACATGAAGATTCACATTGAACATAATTACTTATTTCAATCCAAAGACTTAAAATATGACAAGGTTCACCCTCAGACTGGAGAATGAATTGAAATCGTCCAAAGCATAGATCGAGCTACTGAAGCACGATAACAGTTAAAAAAAAGTGTCAGCATTTGATAGCAGAGTCGCCAACACAGAAGACAACTGCACTGCAGAGTTGCCATGCTAGTCATGGTTGGTTACAGAGGAGAGGTTGCATCTGTAAGGCAAAACAAAGCAAAACTTGAAGGATGCTATTACCCAACTTTAATTCAGATGTACCTAAATGAAACAGGAACATGATTCTTGTATTAGTCATGGCTCATGTATACATGTTTGACAGGGTCAGTTTAATTCCTACAAGGCAACAACAATTATTGAAACCTTTGAATTTTGGTTGAATATATGAATCTTATTCTTCATGGAATTTTATCCAAAGCTATATATCACTAGTACTAGTACACATTCTTGTATCACGATTCACGAGTCATGTTTGACAAAAAAACAAACAAGAGAGGTTGAAACACGTACAAATATTGCAATGCTGAAGACAAGTATGACTGATATCATTCAAATTTTAAGTAGAGCTTAACATGAAATCAACTAGGATACTGAATTTTCAATTTAAATTCTCACCGAACATAAATGTTATTTAAACAGTTTACATGGTAGTAGTAGAGAAAAACAAGCTGCTATCATCTCTAATACAATTTGGAAGATCTTGTTTGTTAAACTACGGTTTCTAATCTTACCTATCAAGTATATTCCAAATGGCCAATGAAATTAGGGCCATGAGGGCGCATGTGATAACCAAGAATTTTTCAATGAAAATTTTGATAATATAGTGACACTTTGTCCAATAGGTTCCTTGAGTTCCTTTCCAACAGAGAACTAATATTATGTTTTTTTGAATGATTATGTTGGTTTACGCCTTAGCATCTGTTTATCTTATACAATGTGCTAACAAGGATTATATATGCAATTAGTGATATAACTTTGCATAAAAGAAAACAAGACGACACATATAGTACTTCAAATAGTTGAAATAAGCTCGACTCAAAGATGATGATCATAAATTCATCCACTCATCTAGGCACCAACATATGTATGTGTTGCATGGAAACTCAACAAGAACCATGAAGGACCTATATAATCAGCTTATTTTTAAAATTTTCTCCATTTCAATGCCAAAGGATGTCGCTGCCCATTGAAGAAAAAAATGAGCTCTTGTATAGGTTTGAATCAGCTATTGAGGGGAAAAGATCCATAAACTATAAACCTAGCTAACATATAGATCTTTATTCACATGTATCACATTTCGGATTTAAGACAATGTGCTGATCATAAAAGAAAATCTCAAGTCTACTTTCTGATTGATTATTAAAGAAAAACCTCAGGGATACTGTGATCAACTTGAGATTATGAAAATGTAACTTATTATATTAATCTACATGTTAATCATATTGTGGGCAGATGAGTTATTAGTACTTAGCTGTGTTTTATACGCGCATATGGTTTTTTAGTAATTATGATTTCTATGAACCTCTACTAGTTGACATAGCAACAAGTATTATATCTCACCTAATATACCGTCGATGAATGTGTGCATGAAGATCAATTTTACATCCTTAATCCCTCTTTTTTTTTTTTCTCTCCACCATTATCGGAAAACCTCCCATAAATGGAGCATGCAAACAGGAAGAAGCTACCTTAATTGAATTTATTCAAAGACATTCTTAAAATATACAAAGAACATAGCCATGTGATGTCAAGCAACAGTTGATGTTGTTTGAGTGGCTGGCAGGAACAACACTACCCATTACTGGATTCCAACACCTCTGAGGCTTTTGACGCCTGTCCTAGCCAACAAATTGGTGAAGTAGGAGTTTAGATATAAAATCCCAAGCAGCCACCCGTCCATCCACTATTAGTTTTTTCTTCCTTGTTAGAAATTATTCGGTTGCCAAAATTATGGGGATGAAATCAAACACATGCAGCCTCGAGAATGGGAGGCAGCCGCAATCAAAAGCACTTGGGAAAGGAGAACAACTATGTCGGAAAAGACAAGGTCGTCGCATTAAAATAATAGCTAGCGTTATAGATGAACTTTTAATTTCTTAAGCAGCTAGCTGAGATCACTTACCATTTGTGGATCGTTCAGCTCTTCCTTTTCCCCTTCATGTCTGATTGCCGATAGCCATCCCCATAGTAGAGCTGCAGACGACCGTCAAGTCCTGCCGGAAAATGATTATTCTCCCCGTTGGTAGGAGTAGCAGCGGAACCTGCTGCAGCAGTGCCGAAGAAGAATTGAAGGTTCGATCCGTCGACTGTAGAAGAGAGCCTCTGCAGATGGTTGTGCTGCTGAGGCAACTGAGCTGCTGGTGAATTGGACTGAAGGGTCCCCCTATTGAAACCCAGGAAACCAGAGGACGAAATTGAGAAGTTGAGGTTGTAATCCCCTGTGGCCGCCACCGCCGCCGGGGAAGGGAAGAAATGGTCCTGCAAGAAAGAGAATTGCTGCATTTCTTGATTGTCACTATTGGAAACAATGTTAAAGGGGAGCATTCCCAATGAAGAGTTGTTTCCCAAGTGAGGTTGATTCGAAAACCCGGACGACGGCAGCTGGTGGCTTTTCTGAGACTGGGGAAAGAGACCAGCTTGGCCGAAGTAATCCGCCGTCGATATTTGCTTCTGGAGGCAGCAGTTATGGCTAGAATTCTCGCCGCCGTCTGCAGCAACAGTAGTTACGTTGTTGTTGGACCCGTTGCTGCCGCCGCCGCCGGTGAGAAGTTCCGTGAAAGAGGTCTGAGAACTCAGGTTCTGGTGAGGGGAGGCATCGATGTGGCCGCTGCCACCTCTATCCTTCTCTCTGTCCTTAGCTGCTCGCTCTCTCGCTCGCTCTCTGGCCATGGTGCGGCTCTCGGAGCGCGAGAGTGACAAGACCGAGCATTTGCTGGTGTCCGAGGTACTGCTGCACCCGGATTTGGTCGAAGGATGCTGCTGCTGGCTGTGCTTGTAGCTTGGCTCGACGTCTGGATTGGACTTCATGTTCATGGCGTCTTCCCCCATAGGATAAGGCAGCTTGGGGAATCCGTCGAGGGGAGGTAACTCATTGATAGGAGCCGCCGCCGCCTTAATCAGCCACTCGATGGCCTTGCTCGGCTGATCGTAACCAAGGCGGTCCTGGAGATCATAAAACTGGATTGCAGTGGATACGGAGAGGCGAACTCGTCGGTCTCGGAGGCCCTTAGCGGTATAGACTTTGCTGTGCCGATCTTTTCCTCCGGAGGCGCGAGAAACCCGAAAGATCCTCGAAGACGGGTGGTGCTGCCAGGGAGCAATGCGGGCGGCGTCTCTCTTCTCGCCTTCCTCCTCGTCCTCGTCTTGGTGCTCCTTGCGGCCTCCTATCATTGACGTTAGGCTGCAGCCATTCCCCACCGCGACCCGGGACCGTTTGCAGCCTTGGTTATTCTCCTCCATTGCCATCTCGCTCTCGTACCTCTCCTGGGCCAAGATCCAGTCTTATCTCCCACCACCCGATCTCCTTCCTCGAAAACGGCGACTGCGAAGGGAGCTGTGTCAGCTCTGGGCCTTTAGGGTTTCTGAGAGTCCGCGGAGCTCGTCCTTTAGCATTGATTACGAGTTCACAGCTGCAGTAATACTTGTGAGAGAAAAAGAAATCAAGTAAAAAGGTTAGACCTTTGGACGCCCAAGATCGCACTGTAGCCGGCAATCAGCTGCTCTTGACTTGCTCCTCTCTCTCTTTCTTCTGGTTGCGGTCGCCAGAAATCAGCCTTGCCGTCTGCAACACAGCAGCAGCAACAGCAGCGGCTGCAACAAGGGCTCAGTATGAATTCGGAGACCGTAGACATTAAAAAAAAAAAAAAAAGACGAAACAAAAGGCAGCAGCGACCTTTAATCCTTAGCTGCAGCTTTAAAATCAAAATCAAACGAGAGTCGATAAAAAAAGACAGCAAAAAAGCAACCAGGCAAAAGCAAAGCGAACGAAAAGAAAGAAGGGGAAAAAAAAATGCCACAAAGCCAATAGAACCTGGTTGTTGAAATCTCAGCAATTACTCACCAAAATTTAGTCTTTTCCGCCAAAAAAATCTCCTCTCCTTCCGATCTAATGCTGCCGCGCCCAAAAACTCCCAGATCTACCCACTCAACTCCAGCGAACGAAGAAATTCCTCTCTCAAATTCACTTCTCTACAGATTCGAAGCAGTCATACCTGAGTCGACCTGCATTCTTCCTGCCTGACTCCGGACATGCTACTCCGACAAATGCCGTCCTTCCCCCGGGCCGCTACACCCATTTCAGACAGAAATCCTCCATTCCCCTCTTCCCTCCCCTCCGCAATCTCCTTTGCGCGTGAGAAGAGCAGCAGCCAGCAGCGACGACGTGGTCTACGGTGACTAGCCAGTGAGGATCCAGAGCCCTCAAAGGCGTAGGGGCCGTGGGGAACCG
Organism: Kaempferia elegans; assembly: GCA_037974815.1. NCBI lineage: Eukaryota > Viridiplantae > Streptophyta > Magnoliopsida > Zingiberales > Zingiberaceae > Kaempferia > Kaempferia elegans. The sequence continues at coordinate 7,343,327 of JBBPFQ010000025.1, forward strand.
GGCTTATCTCCTCGCTAAATCCTAGTTAATCCACCCGAGAAAGGAGACGAAGGATGGAGAGCGATTGGCGAAGGCTCGCTTACCGAAACCCTAGGCGTTCCCACTCCAGCAAAGTCCGAGCTTATCGGGAAAGATAGCAGACACACCGCCGTCTCTCCTCTCCGGCATTTTATACTGCGGACGCCCTTTCTTCCCACGCACGATCCCGCCCTCGCCCCAACACCAAGCACCCTTTCCTCCAATCCCCTTCCTCCACGCTATGGAACAACCCGACTCTTTTCGCCCTCATTGGACAACATCACTGACTCGGTGTCTCATTCTTCGTTGCGATTTTTCTCTCCCGGTACTTCCACGCGTTACGTTCTTATCGCAGGGACGACAGATACGTCCACTCTCTGTGCAGGTATTGATGTGGGTGACTGACAAACAGAGTAGACGAGAATGAACAGACAAAGGAGAAAAAAATTAGAAATTAAAAGAGTATCCTTAAAAAAATATTAAAGGGTAAAAATTAGAAGAAGGTGTGCTCGTGAGATAGAACGTTTTGTTTTTTTTTTAAATTAAAATATGATGGCAACCCATTTAAAGTAAATTATTCAAAATATTCGTAAATCAGATTTTAAGAGAATAGCAGTTAGCAATTATCTAGTTATTTTTTTTATCTTCTACGCAGTTGATAATGTTGA
>JBBPFQ010000025.1:7366373-7378702 GCA_037974815.1 Kaempferia elegans
TTTTTATTTTTATTTAAACCAAACCAAGCAATATTAATGGGAATAATATACATTCTAGTATATATATCAAGCACCATTAATTCAGCAATCATTCCCATTACCATTCCCTCCTCAATCAAACCCATTACCATTTCCATTACCAAATATATACCAAGCGCCCCCTAAAATTTTCCAAACTTTTTCAAAGAACTTTGAGACCCTTTCAAATGTGGTATACACCTATAACCAAATCCTAGAAGAGGTTAATGTTGATGAGTTTTTTGGCTGTATGACCTAGTTTCATTGATCATATAATGTGGATTAATGTCTATGACATTATTGATTGACTTATTGTTTCATATTCTTGATAAAGGTACACAATCCTTTATTAAGTAATAAATATCCAAATTCAAGTATGCATGTAATTTAATTAAGTATAATTGTAGTAAATTTATTTATCCAAGTATGTGACTCCCTCAATAGGTCTTGTTGCCTTAAGAAATCAGGTACAATTGACTCCAATTCAGGTATATATGTACACAAATGAATTCAAGATGCAAGTTAAACACTAATTGAAATGTTGCAGTCCCCACTAATCAACATGTGTTGTTGTCAATATGAATGATTATTTCCATTGAGAAAGCATTGACACAATAATATAAATATGGATGAACCAATATAAGAGTAATACTTCATAAGTAGAAGAGGAGAATATATGTTATATATGTTTGACATCACATGTTGTGGTATACACCTATAACTAAATCGTATAAGAGATTAATGTTGGTGAGTTATTTGGCTATATGACCTAATTTCATTGATCATATAATATGGATTAAGGTCTATGACACTATTGCTCTACTTATTGCTTCATATTCCTGATCAAGGTACATAATCCACTTTATTAGATAATAAATATCCAAATTCAAGTATGTATGTAATTTAATTTAGTATAATTGCAGTAAATTTGCATATTTAGGTATGAGACTCCCTCGATAGGTGTCGTTGCCTCAAGAAATACAATTGACTCCAATTAAAGTATATTTGTACATGATTGAAGTACTATTTGTGAATTATCGAGTACATTTGGATGCAAGTTAGACACTAATTGAAATGTTGTGGTCCCACTAAACAACACTAATTGATTCCATTCACTATTCGAATTCATGTATGTATGTAATTTAGGTATAATTGAAGAACATTTAGGTTGGGAGAATTTGTATAATTTGTACCTAAATGTTAACAAATGGAACCATATTAGTGGGAACATATGTTTTCTATGGATCTTACGAGAGAGTTGGATTTGTGGTTGGAGATTTAAAAGTAATTTACCATTATATATCGAGAATTTGCATAATTGTACCTAAATTGGTCCCATGTTCTATTAAATTGGAATCATATTTCATTAAATGGTACCTAAAGTTGAAGATGGTACCGAGATCCAAACTTTATGACAAAATGGATGATAGTACATTGAATAACACATGTTTATTGAGGAAACATCATTATATATCATATATGGGGAAGGGTTAATTAGTGATTATTAACATGCTCATGGTACCATATTTCAATTAATTAGTGATTATTATTATATACCTAATATCTCAATATTTGTTCAAATCAAATTTGTACTCCAGTTTCTAGCCAAATTTGGATAAGAATTAGCCATCTATAAACCCTCCACTTTAACCAAAACACATATCAAATATCAAAACACGAACACATTGTTGGATTGCAATGTTGCAAATATAGTCCCACATTAAAAACACATGGGAAAGATAATAAGTTTATAAGAGAAAAATATCTTCATTTATATGAGACCTTTTGAGTAGAACCAAGAGCAAAGTCATGAGGACTTAGGTCCAAAGTGGACAATATCATGTCATTGTCGAGATATCTTAATTCTTTTAGACCTATCAAACACAAACCCACTCATAAAGCCACAATTTAAATCGAAAAATTATAAAGTCTAGCAAAAAATCTTACGTTTGAACAAATTAAGGTGCTGCTTCACTTCAAAGGTCCAGTCACTATTCAATTTTGGCCGTTGACTCCATTCGATGGGAATGGTTGTCGATGGTTTAGTGTAGAAATCGGAATAGGGGGCAAAGGTATTAGGAGATTTAATTAAAAATGAGAGTAATTGGATAAATTTCTATCCGTTGTAGAGTTGAAACAAATAAATTAGTTTGTCAAGGAGTGAAAAAACATTTTCACTTTGTTATTGGGCATTTAAAAACAACTTTCCCCCTTAATAATTACTACAATAAATTTATTTTAGTCAAAAGTAATTTTGCTTAAATTATTGTATAATAATTTTAAAAATTATCATAATAATATTGAAATAATTTTTTAAGGCTTCTAATTTTTTTCCAACTTTTATTATCTATTGTTTTTTTACTTATTTTATTTCTATTTAATTATATATAACTTTTCCATTTATCAAGGTGCGGCCCTTCTGGTCCACCTAGTGGTGGCGGAGTGGCGAGCGTTGAGCAGGCCTCTGTAAGCCCTCGCTCTCTCCGATGGCTCTTCGTCCTTCTCACCAAGCTTCTCTCTCTCCTTCCTGCCCTCAATTTGCTGCCGCCACCGGCCTTGTCATTTCCATTGGCTCCCGTATTCGTCTAGACTGCCATGCGAACCCTACCCTCCCTCTCTCCATCCTCCGAGCCTCCTCGGCGCCGATCTATCGTCTACGCTCCATTTCTCGCTTTCATGGACGTTTCCGAGGAAGATCCTCGCGTTTGTTCATTTCGGTATGTTTGTCACCGGCATCGCCATGGAGATTACTCAATTTTAGTACTTGAGGACGTTTTAGCATATACAAAAGGGAAATTTATGAGATTCGGTTTATTCTTGTATTTTTTATAATGAAATTTTAGTGCTTTAATGATTTCTTGGTTAAGTTGTTGCTGTAAGCGCTGTATTTGGATCAACGTTTTTTAAATAGAGGATATTGGCTTAATATCCAAACGGTCTGAGAAAATACTTTACCTCTGATCAAATCAACAGGATATGTATGCCTAACAGCCTCTCATCCTTAAAAGATTAGAAATTGTGGGTGTGTATCTAGTTTACAGTCGCAATGTCATGCAAAAGTTGCGATTAGTTTTCTTGCATTTCTTTTTGTAAGAAGATGCACAAGACAATATTATTTGCATAGATATACGGTCTTCTGCATTTTTACCTGTTTCTGAATGCAAAATTACATAATATTTCTTTGTGTACAATAGTGATACACTACGCATTTAAGCATATTAAGTGAATTTACTTTGAATCCTAGGCAGGCATGTTCGAAGTCTGATGCTGTTGGTTCCAGCCCATTAACCTCAAAATTATCAGAGTTCAGAGATTCATGCTGGAGATTCCTGAGACCACACACAATCCGAGGAACTACATTGGGTTCCATGTAAACTTTTAAAAAATTATTGAAGAAAATAAAGATAAATACAGAGAAACAATGATGTGATATTGAATATCAAACATGGTTTTCCACTCAATAACTTTTAACTTTCTGCTGTTTCTCCTTTGTGTATTTTTTTTTTTGTGGCAGAGCTTTAGTTTCAAAAGCTTTGATAGAGAATCCAAATCTTATAAATTGGTGGTTGACATTCAAGGCATTATATGGGCTTGTAGCTCTTATCTGTGGCAATGGTTACATAGTTGGGATCAATCAGATTTATGACATCGGTATTGACAAGTATGTTATATTATACTTGCAATATGTTTTTGTTAATTACACAATTTACTTCTGTACGCATAGCATGTCTCATACTCCTACTGATCCTGGATGCGGGAGATTACTTGACCATTCTTATGATCATTATCAGCTAAATTGAGGTTTCGTATTTTGTGATTTGCACTTCCTGGTATCATGCAGAGTGAACAAGCCATATTTGCCTATAGCTTCTGGAGATCTATCTGTTCAGTCAGCATGGATTTTAGTGATATGTTTTGCAGCAGCTGGCCTCATGATTGTTGCATGGAACTTTGGTCCATTCATTACTTGTCTTTATTGTTTGGGACTGTTTCTAGGCACTATATATTCTGTTCCTCCATTTAGATTGAAGAGATATCCTGTTCCAGCATTTCTTATAATTGCAATGGTAAGCTGGACATTTTTCATGTTTCTCCCATATTAGATTATTTTTTTATGTCGTTCTCTTGCTAGAGTTGAGATTGAGACTGTTCGATGAGACTTGAATCATTGATTTCATTCAACTTAGTATCAGAGTTGGCTAAACCCAAATTTGCATTCCTTCTTGCTGTCAACTGTAGACGGCTGATTACTCCTACAGTAGCACATCTGTATGTTAGATATAGTAGCTAAAGTACCTGCTAATTGTATTTCTGTCCCCTTGTTTGTCAACACCGTCCAGTCCTTTCTCCTGTTGTCCACGACTCTATCTCTTTCACTCTCTTTTCTATCGTCTTCTATCTCGCTCTCACTCTCTCTCTCAACAATGGAATGGAGTACACGTAATCATTCTCCAGATGATCATTATTCCACGAAGGTGGCAAGCTCTCTCAATATACACTACTAGTATAACATCCTCACGCAATGAAACTATAGCAAGTACAATTTCACTGAAAATCAAACGGTAATATGCATGCAGAGTTCAATACACATAGTAAAACACACGTTTCACCCCATAAACACTATCTAGCCCAATGAACATGCACAAGGGAGAGTGAGGCATGTATTTCGTGGTTGTTCACTTAAATGTTATTTGGAATTGCTCAATCTCACCATTTGCGATTTGCCACAACCTTGAGTATCTGATCTCGTTTGAGCTAGTTTGACTAAATGTCTCAACCCTCTCGTTTGATCATTATTGATGAAGAAAGGTTATTGTACAATGAGAGTACAAAGTAACCTCTCTTAATCAAAAGTGGCCCCACCACTATTTGTAAGTGCAAGTAGATGTAATTGATAACTCAATTAAACACTACAGTGTGGAATATCAAACAATAATATGTTATTAATCTAAATTATTTGGTAATTCAATATTAATGAGTACTATTTTATTATTATTATTATAATCTATTTTTATTATTTATAGTTCTATAATACTTTGTGACTTCCACCTGTTAGACCATGTTGACTACTTGACTGTATGCATGCTGGGTTGTCTTTCTATGAAGGATATTTATGTTAACAATTTTTATTATTTTACCATTTGGTTTCCTTGGTTCTCCTAGGTTTTCATAGTTACTTGGTTACACTGCAGTTTGTAAGTACATTGTTTTTGTTGTGAGTTACCATTTCTGCTAAAGTTTATATTACACAATGGAATACTGTATCCTCTCAACTCAAGCAATTCCAGTTCAGGGGGATCGATGTTGTGTACCTTTACATTGTAACATAACTTTTGCCAGGTGTGGCCAATACCAGTTATAAGTTCATATCAACAAATACTCATGCTTTTTACAATCAAAATGATTTAGTATATATATTTCTTAATTTTGAAGGAGATATCGGTTTGTGATGTTTCATTTATTTTACGTTTTTTAAAAGTCAGGAATGGAATTTTTACTGATTGTGTTACTTTTTAAAATAAAATTTATTAATAGGTACGTGGGTTTCTTCTCAATTTTGGTGTATATTATGCTACTCGAGCTGCATTGGGCCTAACTTTCAAGTGGAGGTAAAAGATACATCTGGTTCTCTGAACAGAAGTTTTTTGTGAAACCAAATGAATGTGCACTGTTTGTTCATGTTAAATACATTTGTTTGAGCAAACAGGTAAATTTTGTTTGTGCGAAGTCCACTATCTCTCACATTGTAGAGCACTGGTTAGTTGCCAGGTAACTAGGGGTTAATTCCTAAAAAAGGAAAAAAAAATATTTTGCCAAATTTAGGCACATAATGATAAATTTTTTCCTCAATAAATGTTGTTTGTGCATCTCATTGTGGTGCTTAATGATATGTACCATCTTCCCATGTGCAGTTCACCTGTAACTTTCATCACAACATTCGTGACAGTATTTGCTTTGGTCATTGCTATAACTAAAGATCTTCCAGATGTTGAGGGAGATCGCAAGTAAGTGCCAAATTACCTTCAATACCTAGATTAAGATATTGCACTTCTGAAGGTTCATATATGATATATTTCATAGAAAACATACATAAAGTTTACATTAGAAATATATCTTATCTGTCTATTGTTCTTCTGTTCTATACTCAAAATATTAATTCTCTTATATAATTGAGACAGCTTGGAAATTTTATTTTATTTTATTTATTTTTAAAACTTGGTATGAGTTGTTTTGGTAGATCCCCCTATAGTCTTATTTAATTAGCAGGCCTTTTAAGGTAGTCCTTATATTTGGTAATTTGTTACTTTAGGATTATAGGGTAATTTTTTTATGCAAGTTTATTTTGGGTATTATTTTTGTTTATTTCTTAGTTTGTTTGGTTTGGATTCTTTTAAAAGACACTCAATTCCTCCCATGTTAATCACCTTCTTCTTATTGATATATTTTTCTCAAGAATATAGTTTTTTTTTGTGTTGCATCAGTTGATATCAGAACTAACTAGAATTCTCTGCCTGGTATGTGTTTCAACCCCCTGCAAGCCCACCTTCTGTGAACCTCAACTTGTGCTCTTCTCCTTTCCTCAACAAGAGTCATGGAGCCCCACTTTATTTCTTCCCTTCAAATCTTAGAATTCCATCCAAATGGTAGAACTAATTTCTCAACCCATTGATCATTGTAGGAATGATAATACCATGACTTAATTGACTTCAAAGGTATTCTACTATTTTATTTGTATAAATAACAAAACTGTTAGCCACATGCTCAATTAGAAATTTGAATACTATATGAATAAAACAAAACAGTGCTTGTATTATTGGTTGATAATTGCTTCATTTGCCTATATTGTCCCCTTGAAGCCAACACAATATTTTACTGGTGAGAAATCATTAATGAGTTGGCTAACTTCTCTCAGCAGGTGGCTTGTTTTATTTATTTGAAATTCTAAGGCTTGGTGCTATGTGACAGAATCAACATATGTAGAGAAAGAGGCGAAAGTGTGTTTGAGAAAGTTCTACAGAAATCTTGATAGTTTGAGAGGAGGGCAGTTTCAAACTCATTGTGTGAGAAATGGCAGGTGTTTGAGACTTTATGCAATCCCTCAAATAATTACAATGAATGGATAAAACAGCTATTTGCTATACCCAGTAACTTGATGACTGTTTCCTTTGGTATAAGGATTTTCAATGTTTCACAGTATTCAACTTTCATGATAACCAGTGTTCTGGTTATACCTGCAGGGTAGCTCATAATTCTTAAGACAACATCATAAATAAATCTGATGGTACTTTCTATTTTAAGTTTTACTTACAAGAATTGAGGCTTATTTTTATTCCTTTTTAAGTTTCAAAAATGTACTATTATACATTTTCCATAATTTACCATCCTGCTCCTGATTAAAATTATCTTTTAGGTTTCAGATTTCAACCTTTGCAACAAACCTTGGTGTTAGGAACATCACATTCCTTGGTTCAGGTCTTCTATTGGCGAATTACCTTGGTGCTATTGCTGCAGCAATTTATATGCCACAGGTAATCAAAATCTAAAAATCAACTTCTTAATTAGTCATTAGACCAAAATCATTTGTTTCTTTTGTATGCCATGTGTAAGATGCTTATATTTTGGAATTGGAATCAGTGTGACCACCACTCAAACTTTCTGCCAATCTTTTGTCGATTTTATATTCATTTTATTCTTCAAATCTTCCTCTTCTTTAAAGGTCTTTAGAAGGAACGTAATGGTACCAACACATGCTCTGCTTGCATTGGGATTGATTTTCCAGGTGATCCTCAATGCATTTTCTCTTAGTTTGTATTTCCCTTGACACAATAGTGATTTAATTAATTATTCGGAATGTAGTGTAGTATTTTATGGAATGTTTATTTCTCGAATTTGTTTACATGATGTCAACTTAGTCGAAATGATTGCCAATTTAAATTTGCTGGCTCTCCCACTCTCCTCTGACATCTCCCACTCCCTGTCCAGCTTTTATTCTTACACATTCAAACTATCGTTCCTGGATAGAGCATGTCATGCCTATTCTGGATTCTGGATCCATAGCTTGGATAAATCCTTTGCATCTGTTTCATGCTGTTGGAAAGAGCATTTGAAATTGTTAACAAGCTAAGTAAAAGGCTAATCTAATAGGCATGAAAATGAAACTTCTCAGATTCATATTGCCATGTAATCGTATTTCAATCTTAGCCATGGAGATTCCAGGATCTTCTCCATCTTTTCTTCTTAGGGATATGCTGGCGTAATTAGCACCCAAAAAGCAGATGTCAATGTTGTGAAATTTCCATTTCATTTATATTTGACCAAATTCTGCAACAATTTCTGATTTTTAGTGAATACCACTGTTACAAAACTCCTTATCTTTGATTTGTTATGTTTTTCCTGCTTAAAATTTGGGCAAGTTTTAGCATTTTTTGTTTTTTTAAATTTCTCATGGAAAAGTTGATTAAGCTTCGTCTTTGCCAAAGCAGCAATAGTAAAGCTATGGAAATACACGCCTTTGTTATAGTTATATATACTTTTACATGGATGAACTGCTAAAAGATAACACATTTTGTTGAACTTTGGATTACAAGATCGAATTTGGTAATATTCATGAGACTCCTGTTAGCTTTGCGCCACCTGAACAAAAGTGCTTATATGCATCTGAATTGTGCTGCTTTTTTTTTTTTTAACTCGACTGTAAGACATGATCTAATTGAGTACATATGCTTTTCAGACATGGATTTTGGAAAAGGCAAAATACACCAAGGTATGAATAATTCTTAGTTGTTCTACATGCTACACTATCAGATTTTAGTTGTGCTGCCATCCATGACTTTTGATGTTAACCTATTTTCTATTTTCCCCTGAGATGCCCTTTTTCATTGCAGGAGGCAATATCTCAGTTCTATCGGTTTATTTGGAATCTTTTCTATGCTGAATACATTATTTTTCCTTTCATATAGAAGTGTGCCTGAATTTTAATAATTTCTGTCAGTTCCTCTTATCCTTGTGACTCTTTGCTTTGCGTTTCCTATTTCATGCAATTGGGAACGCTATTGATAATGTAAAAGTTCAAAATTTGACTTTTAAACAAAATTACAACTATTAAAATTACATGATGCAAAAGTGATCAAATGTGGAAGACAATTATTATATTTTAAAACTTTCTAAATACAGCAGACAATATTCTTACAAATCAAATCGCCAAGACCAGATTAATACATAACAATCTTAGACGCTCATCTCTCCTTCCTCACGAACACATGCAGTGATAATGCAGATGCATGAGCGCGACAGAGGAGATCAGGAGATTAATTACTTGTTAGAAGAGGTAACCAAAGAGGAGGGTGGAGAAGGTGGCCAGCTCAACAATGGGCACGGAGACAGAGGCCATGGGACCAGCGCCGGAGGCAGGTGCAGGTGCTTCCGCAGCGGCAGCCTTCTCGACGAACGAGGAGACCATGATAACAGCGATCACTACAATGGCGAAGAGCCTGAGAGCAGCTTCCATGATTATTATATTGCTGAGGTAGAGGGACGGATCGTGTTGGTATGTGGATGCAGAAGAAAGAAAGGGAGGGTGTTTAAATAGAAGAAGTAACAATGAAAGGAATGACGAGTTGGTGGCCGAATGGAGATGTGCGGTTCAATCGCCTTACTGCCAGCTTTAGATAATTCTAAACAAAGGAATGGAATGGAATGTCCATTCACCTACCTACTGCTTGGGTGTCACCAGAATTTTTGTGAAGAAAATGCAGGGAAGGTCGATTGGTTTAGCTGAGAGTAGATTCTAAACTAAGGATGTGGTGATGAGAATAAAAACCAACATTGTAGTTTGGTTTCTGTCTTCAGTATTCTTGCACTTAAAAAAAAAAAAAAACCAAACAAAACAAAACATAGCTTACTAGGAATAAACATGTGGCATAAGTGGTCATCATTTGAGTACATTCTTTTGATCTGTATCATGAACCGTCAATAGGTATTTCTTCGGAGAACTTATTTCAATATTATAATCATTCTACATTTTATTATCCTATGACACCAATCCCGTATTGTCAACATTCATGTCCATGGTCATCCAGTCAACCATACGAAGAAAAACTCAACTCAAGCATATTATAGCACACGTACACACATGTATAGTTCACATACTGATGTAGAAGATCAAATTAAGATCTCCAAGCAATGCTTTTTCAATCTTAGGTATTATGAGGAAATAATGAAAAATTGGCTACCTTAACACAGAAATTTCTATTCTATCAAATCTGCCCTAGTTTTAAACTAACAGAAGAGAAAATAAAATAAATAAATAAATAAACCCCCCGAAACAGTGTAAATCCACCATCATTCTGCCCCAAAATTTCCAAACCATCCCAAAGAGCAAGAAATCAACACCCCACCCATACACTTCTCTCTATGACCAAAAATCGAAACCCCTCAAAGCATGATCACTAATGTACCCAACTCACCCTTCACCGTTCAAGTCCGCCACCAGCGAAACCAGAATCAACACCAAGGTTGGACATAAAACCAAATTCTAGGTACCGTGAGTAGAAATATGTCCCAAGAACAATAAAACCATCATAAGACTTAAACTATAATGAAATTTCATTACAACCTCCCAAATGAGCCCACTGTATCATCACCAGCTGAAGGAATCAATTATCTTTTTCTTTCTCAAATCTGAATCTCCCTTTCCATAACTGATCAGCATTCAGAAATCCTCTACAAGGCAGAGAAAAATGCAAGGAAACAAGAAATCTGATAGTCCGCTTCCTAGTTCTTCTAACGAATTAAAACAAAACCAAACCAAGGCCACAGAGTCACCGAGAAACTAAAACTTTTCCTCAGATTCGAAATAGGAATCGAACAAGAGTTAACACCCAAAACAAGGACAACAATCCGGGCAAGTCTAGAGGAAATCGTCATGCATACTTACGAGGGAAAATACTTACCTTTCTTGTCGTCGGAAGTTATACTTTTTAACAAATTATTAAACGGGCTTATTTAGTTTTGAACTGTCGTGACGCGATGGCAAATTGTAATGACTGTAAAGACACCTTATAGGAGAATAATACTTTTTGAAAGTTGTCTCAAGGGAGCTTGAGCTGAGCTCGAGCCCAAATCGAGCCCAGCCAAGCTCGAGCCCAGCCCAGCAGAGCCCGGGCTCCAGCCGACCCAGCTGAGCCGAGCCAGGCCCCAGCACGGGCTACAGCCGGGCCCTAGCACGGGCTCCAGCCGGGCCCGAGCCAGGCCCTAGCATGGGCTCCAACCGGGCTCAGCCGAGTTGATCCTTATATGTTTGAAAACAAATTGTGGATGAAATGCATCGTGTCAATACAAAAGATAAATAAATACATGTTCACATAATAATACTTAGTGTTTAAATGCTCCCTAAAATTAGAAGAGAAAAACTTTTGTGTATAATCTATTCCATATTTCTATTCAAACCACGTAATAAAAAAAAAAGATAAGATTAATAAACTATACCTTTGCGAATGCAAAGAACTTATGAAATTTACATAATAAAAGACACATACAGTTCATATAAAGATTAGAAAAACGATAAAATAAAATTGGTCTGAAATCGCAGAGTAAGAGAAATGTAAGAAATGAAAATAGAACGATAAAGAAATGTAAATAGAAATAAAAATAACCTAACGCCGTTGATGATGAGACGAGCAGAGGTCGGATGGAAACGAGGACAACCAGTTGAAACGAGCAGAACTTCAGAAGCCAGAGATGAAGATGTGAAGAGAGCAGAAGAAGCCAGGAGAAAGGGTTCAAAACACGTCTCGCGAGCTCATCATAACCCCTAAAACCGCGATGCTAACTTCATTTATTGGATGCATGCTTTGTTTCAAATCGAAGTTGCCTAGAGAAGAGAGCATATATTTTAAATGTGATCTTTCAATGACTATTTATTACCATCTGTTACATATAGTGGCTAATTAAATAAAATTTCATAAATTATATATTAGATTTGTAAGTATAATTTATTATTTAAATATTTTAAAATGATCGACATAATTTATTAACATATTTAAATACTTTTAAACTTAAACCGGGCTCGAGCCTGGCTCCAGCAGGGCTCCGCCGACCGCCGGGTGGAGGCCGGCTCGAGCCCGGCTCGCGCCAGGCGTAATAAATAGTGTTACAAAGTTAGCAGACGTAGCTTTGCAGGTATTTATAATTTTTTAATTAATTAATTATATATATAACTGCATTCGACTACACACGCACGATTACACACCCAACTGTGCTGAGTTTTTTTTTTTTCTAATATTTCTTTAGTTTGTAATTAAGCCATTAAG
>JBBPFQ010000029.1:6723-17002 GCA_037974815.1 Kaempferia elegans
ATACATATGTCAGCTTGCCATGGTACTATGGTGCAAGTGTGAAACTTGGAATGGATGTTGCAGCCTTTAGTTTTTTTTTTGTTAAAATAGACTGCTGTTACTCATGGAGTTGTTTGCAAATGGGACATAATCATCATGATATGAATAATTGCTTATGTTTATCCAGTCATGCTTAATGCCTTCATGTTTAAGATTGAATCTTTAAAATTCATCTGCATAACTAGGTTATATTCCTCTTCGTGAACGACTAGCTCCTAGTTTCTCATTTGTACTCTCTTTAATAATGCTTGCTCATGTATCATCACTTCTGGTTCATTTTGGATTTTAGTTTAGGCATTCTGCAAACAATCGGTAAAAACTATTGATTTGATGCAGCACTTATGGTAATTTGACGATGACCATTTGAATTGTTAGGGTAAATCAGTATTCTCATTGCATTAGAGCGTTGGTCAATCTTTCATTTCATTGGTAGTAAGAGCGTAATTTGCTTTTCAAGTATGGCAAAGTATAAAAGATCTTCTCTATGTCCCCTTTAAATACATTTATTATGTATTAATTTTTTTCTTTGAATCGAGATAGATTAGTTTTGCATTCTATCCTCTCTTTTTTTACACCTTGTCTTATCCTAAATTAGAAAAAATCTAGTAGAGATTGTTGTTATTCTACCATGGATAATATTCGACTGAAGCTCTAACTTACCGTCTAACTTATATTTCTTGCGTAGTATCCATTCCCATCAAAAGATGGGCTCTGAGTCTCTGACTAAGACAACTAAGGGATGCACTGGTCAGTGGCACTGATCAGTGGTGTGCATCCTTAATTTTTTAAATATTTAAAAATTAAGTATTAATTACGGTGAATTAATAGATATTTTTTTAATAGATAGTTAACTTTAAAATGTTGATTGATAGATTGTCTACTACGAATCCTTTTTATATTTAATTTAGTGGTCGATAGAAAATTTTTATAAGATTAGATCGGTCATACTTATAAGTGTAAATTAAATATTTAGTGTTATAAACCTAATAATATTGGAAAAATATTTTATATTTGGATAAATTTGAGCAATTTTAAATTGTAAATTGATTGTAATTAATATATTTATTTTTATGTTTAAAATTTTTAATTAAAATTATTTATTAAGAAAACAAAATAATAAGTCATAGTCAATATTTTAGATAAATATATATTTTCTCTTTTTTTTTTTGTAAACAATTAAGGATAAATATAAAGAAAAAATATTATGTTAAAAAAATTTGAGCAATTTTAAGTTGTAAAGTCGATTGTTATTTATAAATAATTAATTGATTATCAAATTAGACCAATATAAATATTCAATCAATTGATTGATTAATTCAATAACTTACCGAATTAAGTAATTATATATATTTATTCAATTTTGGTGATAAAAATCAATCAATTTTATTTTTTCAAAAGAAAAATGATTTAATTAGTTTTTTTTAATGTCCTACGTAGGAGAAAATAGATTTGAGAGTTAGAAATTTTTTCTTTCCATTGTTTATAGTCTTTTTATTATAATCTTATTGTATTTAAATTTAAAGTAAATTGAACTAGTCCAATTCATCCTATTTTCTTACTTTACATGATTACTTCATTGATTCAATGAACTAGTAAAGAATTCCAATTAATTTGCCTTATTTTTTTTTCTTTATGTGTTAATATAATTATTTGTATATTATAATTATATAAAGTTTTGTCACTTTTAATATTACATGTAAATATTTTTAATTGAAAATAATTATTAAGAAAACAAAATAATAAATAAGAAGAAAAAACATTATATTTAAAAATAAGAATAAATTTGATCAATTTCAAATAGTAAATTGATTTAAATTAATAAATTTGTTTTTTTTACTTAAATAACGGCAATAGAATGTTAACTAGCTTATTGGTTGTGTTTTGTATATCTCCTTTTTTAAATAGTTTCTCTATAGTTAAAAAGATTTTTTTTTTTACTTAAATAACTCTATCATATATGGTAATAGACGCTAAATATTAATCCACCCTAAACGTTAATAACTGAATAAACCGAAAAAAAAAGAAACAAAGAAAAAACTAAAATTTGATCCAGCGAGAAGGCTGTCAGGTGGACTTCGTCTTCGTTTTCCTCTTCTCTTTTTGCATTGCATTCTTCCGATCCTGGCGTCTTCCTCTCCATCCGACTGGCGGACGGACTACTGAGGATAGCGAGAAGAGCAGGTTTCTTTTGGGATGTCGGTACTAGTCCTCTTTCTTCCCTTCTCTCTCTAGTTTCCTTTGATCTTGGCTTCAACTTGATGGCTTAATGTATTTCAATTTTTCTCAATCAGCTTTCTCTACTTTCCTTCGATTTCCCTCTCCATCAAATAGCTAAATTTGTTTTTTTTTTACTTTACTTTAAACGAGGACATAGAATGATGCAGGATTATGCTTACCGAGTAAACAGCATCATCCCATAATGAGTTTTTCTTTGAGCGAAAAGTAGTAATGCTACATTCATGGGGTAGTTTGATAAAGAAAAGAAAAAAAAAACTTGTAACAGAGATTCACCCTTTCTACTGTTACTTTTTTGTTGATGTGCCTACGACATACATTTTCCATCAGGAGGCTATTGGAGTCAGAATTTAGTTCAATTATAATTTTCTCTTTGGCTTCTTCCTGAATTTGTGTGTGTAGGAGAAGGAAGATCGGTCTTGAAAGACACTACCGAGAAACCAAATTTTGCGATGGAAACAAGGGAAGAAAGATTCAGCAGCAGCAGCAACAACAACAATAGCAACATAAGATTTTTGAACAATTAGACTCCCTGAAATCTTGCCGCTTCCTTCCTCAGAAGAAACCACATCCTTTAGGGGTTTTAGTGATCACCTCTGAGAATTTTGGAGCACGATTATGGCAACCCCAGCTGGACTTCCTCGGATACATCATGGTCAAGTCATGGCTCTGTCCGTACCTCCAGTTCTTGGTAGCAATCATCAGCCTCTTTCTTTGGCGAATGGAAAGGGGCTTATAGGTGGAATTGTTTGCCTTAGTGGTGATCCTCCTCAAGGTGAGTTTCAGTGAGTTTATTTGGTTTAGCAAATGAATTCTTGCTTAAACAGGAGCTAATTATTCTTGATAGAAACTCTGCAGATGGGAGTTCTTTTGGGTATCATCCCAATCTTCATTTACTGCCAGAGAAAGCTGCATGCACTAAAACTAATGGGGGAATGCCTGTTTCATTATTCCCTGCTACTCCAGCAAATGCGAAACAAGTTTATGGTTCTATACAGCATGAGATGAGTAAAGCAGATCAAGATGACCCTATGTGCAAAGAAAGCTTAAAGGAAGCTTTCATGAAACCTTGCTGTGTGAATGTCCTGCCTGATTCATCAGAGCTAGTAGCACCTATAACTCCAGACAAGAGCTTAGCATTGGAGAGTAATCTTCACAGGATGATCCAGTCAACTGTCAATGGTTTGAATAGGGATGAGAATGTACAGGAAGCTGCCTCAATGGAACAAGGGCTTGAGCTGCCTATACATACTCCATTTTCAACTCATTTTAATCAAACAGTTGATGAGAGAGTAAACATAGGAAGAAAACCAAGAAAAACAAAGATGAAAGCTGCAACAAGGAAAAAACACAGGCCTCATGTTCTTAAAGATTTGCCTTTTCCCCGAAAAGAACCAGTAATTGTAAAGGAAGTCACTCGCAAGAAGGTAAAGAGAAAACAAAACCAGTCTAGGAGTACTATGCCAAAAAAAAACTTAAACTGTCCGATCACAGCACAAGAGATGGCAAGAGATACAAGCAAAGCTCACAGTGATAATCAAACTAAGATCGCCAAGCGAAAACTGGATTTTCCTTGTGAAAACCAATCCGTAGATGAGTATCCAGAGGAGGAGTTTATCAAATCACAATCTGACATAAAGGAGAAATATAACACTGCTACTAACTCCAGAGCCAAGTTGGCAGCTCAATTTTGCAAAGGATTGGAGGTTGAAGTTGAAGAATCAGAAGCATGTATTGCATTTGATCTAAATTGTTCCAATAACCAAGTACTGGATCAATATAAAAGGCTGCCAGCATTTTCAACTCCTCCAATTCATCTTTCTAGAAGAGAATTATTGAAGAAAAATTGGAAGTGTCTGACTAGAATAACTGGCAGTGCAAATAGTACTGATAAAACCTATACTGTTGAGGTATCGAAACAGAATTGCATTCAGAGCTATGTAAATTTAGATGGTGATTTACAGATGACTTTAGTGCAAGGGGAAATGGAGAAGCAAGCTAAAACTCATTTCAATCATGTCAACAATGTTAGAAGCAGTAGTATGTATCCTATTTCAAGTGATATAACCTTTATGCAGCCACAGGTCAGCTATATTCCACAATTTCCACCTGAATGTAAAAGGAAGAGAACCATGCTAATGCACAATGGGGAATTCGGTCGAATGACAAGAGTCTCAAAATCGTGTAGCTCTGTAGATGAACAAATGGTATCAATGGGTGATTTGCGAACCTCAGATTTCGTGTTGACTTTTGGTCCCAACAAACCGGTGACAAAGAAAAGATCAAAGGTACCTATTCGATCCCCTAAGTCAGTCTTTACTAAGATAGTTTCAGGCTACGAAGAACTATTGCAAAACCTTGAAAGAAGACATCAGGAATGCATTGAAGCCTTGTTTGCAGACACTCGTATGAAAATGAAAACAGGAAAACGAACAAAAAGGAAACATTTTCATAGGTATTCAACATCAGATAAGCATAGTGAGCATGAAGAAAAACACCTTGAATTGACTTCAAAATCACATGTTTTACGAGAAATTGACTTTGATGGTCTCCAGAACATTACCATTCGAGAATACCAACGTAGAACCAACATTTTAGAACCTATACATACTGACCAGTGTGTTGATATGTCACAAGCAATTGTACCTTATTTGCATCAAACATATAACAACAATGTAGCTGAACCACAAAATGCTCTTGTATGTTATGAAAACAACACGATGGTTCCATATACAGGAACTTCTGAAACAAAGAGAAAACGCCTCCGAGCCAAGGTTGACTTGGATGATGAGACAAATAGAGTATGGAATCTTTTAATGGGAAAAATGATCAAATATGAAGGATCAGATCCAGACGGAGAGGAGCAATGGGAAGAACAAAGATCACTATTTAGTGCTCGTGCAGATTCATTCATTTCAAGAATGCGCCTTATCCAAGGTACTTCAAACAATTCCTCTAGTCTTCAACATCAATATTACAAAATACTTTCACAAGAGAATTGTCTTCACAGGTAAGTTGAAACATAAAAGCAAATAGCCACAATCTATTGAGCTGAGTGGACTTTAAAAATAACTCCAGTGGTAGAACTCAATTTTGTTTAATTGTCTTCTAGATACTTGGTCTTGCCAGATAAACCATCATCATTAAGAAAGAAATATTAATGATTAATTTGATCACTAATAAGTTGTAATTATTTTTATTAATCAGATGATCAGACAGCATTGAATTGTATTGAAGTATCTTAGAAGAATTGTCAATGCTAAAGTTCTGTCCTATCATATGAGTTCTTTTGATGCAGTTTCAATGTATGTAATGGGCCATTAGCTAAAAAATATAATCATCTCACTTGAACAACACCTTTTCTTTTTGGTGTGAATTCATTATAAGTTCAATTCACAAAACAATCTAAGATGATTAGGAAAAAGTTGAATAACTTGTTAGGAACTAGAAACCTCAAGATAGTTCAAAGTTCATACCACAAAAGTATGGTGCTTGTCTTCAAAAATGCAAATGATGTGCAATTATGTTATTATAATGAAATGCAATCCAAAACTAGATTTGGTTATCATTAGGAAGCCACAATGAGACGTCTCTTTACTAAAAACTTACTTATTGCAAGCAGTTGGTATGATCTTATGAGAGATGTCTTTGCTTTTAGGAGACAGGCAATTCTCTCCGTGGAAAGGTTCCGTGTTGGATTCTGTGATAGGTGTTTTCCTCACCCAGAATGTATCAGACCATCTATCAAGGTATCATAAAATTAGTTGTTTGTATTTCATTGTTCAATAATATCACCAGTTTTATCTCAGTACCTAAATGTTGATCTTGTTTAGAAATTCTTATTACTTTTACAGCTCTGCATTTATGACTCTTGCTGCAAAGTTTCCAGTTAAGCCAAGAAGAGATACTTTAGGACAAGATGCAAATAGGATGAGCATCATTACTGATGAACATGAAATCATCACATCATCTAGCATGCTTTGTCAACAAAATTCATTGGGTAATGAAGAGCTTGGACCTGTTTCTTTCATCTATCATATTGAAGATGGGGAAGGAAACAAAATGCACGTGGATGATGATTTAGGAAGATGGAATATAGGACATGATGATCTAGAAAATTCTGGTACAAATGTGAATGCCCAGGAAAGAGAGCTTCAACTACGTCCTGTGACATCAGATGATAAGACAGAGACTTTTGCTACAATAAAAACAGGTTTCCAATTGGAAGATAAAAGTTTACTGAGTGAGGCAGTATCCTCACTAAACTCTGTCTCTTCATCTGATAGCACTTCAAGCAGTCATTTTCATGGTACTAACTTTGTTGAATTTGACCTCCCTATAGTTGTGTGCCCTGATCCTAGGAGTCAAACAAATATTGCTGTTTTGGATAGTTATGCCCTCAGTCAGGAGCATATAGATACATCAGGAGTAAGCATTACTCATGAAGTTTACAACCAGGTCAATGATGGGAAGACATCACAAGACAAGTCTAGTACAGTTGATCAGAACTCTAAAAATTTAAGTTCAGTAGGTAGATTGAAGATAATGGAAGACTCTTGCCAAGAAACTGGTTCCAGGGCTAGTTCCCTACTTAATTATTCACAACTTGATACCATGAGTTTGTTGCCAAATTTTACATCTGAGTCTTCTGATTTAGACAAAATGAAGAATGTTAATGCGAGAACAACTAAAAGTATTTCAGGTTTCATGTTTTCTGATCCTACTAAGATTGAGAAAGACGCAGTACCAGTTCATAGAAATTGTGATGAATCATCGAAAAACTTAAATGAAGCTTTAAGCCAACAACCATCAGCCACCATCTCTAATGTGACAATTTCTCATGATACAAGTTTATCCACGGGCAAACTACACTTTAGATCACTTGGTTCCTTTTATGAAGAGGAAGATGCTATGATATCTAAGCAAAGTGAATGGAAAGACTGTCGAGCAGAAAAAACCCAATATGAAGTTGAATTTTTGGCTCAAAAACATCTGTTGGATGGTGCAGTATCAAACTCATATAATGATTTAAAAAGCTCATCAAAAGTGATAAATGGAGTTGAAATTTGTAGTCCCATTAAGTTTCCAAATGAAGCATCAAAAGGTGCACCAACGGCAAAGAACACCAGGGAGGATTCTACAAAGAAAGTTTCTTTTGACTGGGATAGCTTGCGAACGGAAGCATGCCAGAATGGTTATAATACAGAGAGAAGTAAAGATAGAATGGACTCACTAGATTGGGAAGCTGTAAGACATTCAGATATAAAAGAAATTTCAGAGACTATAAAAGAAAGAGGAATGAACAATATACTAGCAAGGAGAATCAAGGTAAAACAGCATATCTTCATTCTTCTCCTAATGACATATTGGGCCATCAAAGCATCACTGTATAAAAGATCCAAGCACTAAAAATTCCTAATACCACTTAATGGAACTTCCTTATCCTGGATCTCATCCGAGTTCAAGCATGCAATCTGTGTGTAAACATATTAACGTAAACAAATCACTTAGTTCCATACCTAAACATGAAGGTTATCCTTTTCTTTTTCTTTTTGCATAGATTATTAGGACAGCATTGTACAGTATTTTTCTGTATGTGCCTCCATCTTCTCCTGCATGTAAAACACACATTCACTATGAAATCAAATAAAAAAACTCAAAATGCTATAATTGTTCTTAAATCATTAATATCAAATTTTTCCTGGAAGACTTTTTGTTTTTTTTATTTCAATATTAATTAGTCTGTCAAAGTATTTTAACAACTAGTTGTATGTACCTGCAAATTAGAAATTATTTCTATTTTACACACTCAAGGTGTACTGAAATTTTGATATGGATTTAAAAAATTCACAGAAGTAGCCTCAAATTAATCTCTTTTAAATATTGTTTGACATGTGACATTTAGCACAAGTTAGACATATACATGTGGGATAAACCAGAGGGTAGCTGTTATTGTGAAGTAGTGATCTATCCTTTGGCTGATTATGTTTGTTTGTGGAAAAAGGAAAATGTTTTTTTGACATCTTTGTGTTGATAATAGCCAAAAAAAAAATGTTTCTTAAACATCTTTTTGTTGAGAATAGCAATTTACTTTAATTTTAGTGTCAAGACCTTCATTGACAACCCTTTTTTCGCAGGATTTTCTTAACCGATTAGTTGCAGATCATGGAAGTCTTGACCTTGAGTGGCTAAGGGATGTTGTGCCAGAAAAAACAAAGTAAGTTTTTGATATACTCAACTTTATTTCCTTCTCCAAATTTTGCTTCGTTGGATTAAGCTAAAGATGGTTTTTTAGTGATTTGTCAAAATAAATTAATATTTATGATTTAGGAATAATTTGGATTAAAAGATCAGATAAGGTAGGAGAAAACTCTCGTGTCATAAAAACATGGTAGAAAACAGTAAGTTATTATACCAGACAAAGATGCCTAATTTTGACTACATTCAACCTAAGTGCCTCCCACTTTATGGAGGATCTTGTTGTGACTTATGATAATGAATAAGGTTATAAAGAAGATTGAAAATTTTTCAGTATTTGTGACTGATCTCTTACAAAGTTAGCTTGCTTAATCTTTCAGGGATTACCTTCTCAGCATACGAGGGTTAGGACTCAAGAGTGCTGAGTGTGTTAGGCTATTGACACTTCACCAACATGCTTTCCCTGTGAGTTGTTACTTCCAAAAAATTCTAACAAGTTAAGCAAAAAAAAAAAAATTGCCTTAAGCCTTAATGATGATCAGGTTGACACAAATGTTGGGCGAATATGTGTTAGACTTGGCTGGGTGCCTCTTCAGCCCCTACCAGAGTCCCTTCAATTGCATCTTTTGGAGAAGTAAATGATTGCATCTATAGTTTCAATTTGTTTTTTTTTTTCATTCTCATAACTTTTAGTTATACATTTGAACTAAACTGATGAAAATTCTACCTTTTTGTTTCTTCAATCCAAGCTATCCATATTTAGAGACGATTCAAAAGTATCTTTGGCCTCGATTATGCAAGCTGGATCAACGGACATTGTAAATTGCTAAAACGTCATCCAGAATTTAAAAGTTCAATTGTTATATTCTTTTACACTTTTGAGATAAAAGGGAGCTCTCAAATTGGTATAATACATATATATATCATACATATATAAATGGCTCTGATATTATACTTTTTGCAGGTATGAACTGCATTACCAAATGATAACTTTTGGAAAGGTATGAAAAATTCTAAATACGAATAGTATGTGGTCCTTTATTTAAATGTGTAATAGAATAATTTTTCCTTGCAGGTATTTTGCACAAAAAGTAAACCAAATTGTAATGCATGCCCAATGAGAGGAGAGTGCAAGCACTTCGCTAATGCATGGACTAGGTAATTTGCTAATATAAAAATATTTTAAATTGTTTGAATCACCATATGTACCAAGTATAAACAGTAAATATTTCCATTGATTTTTTTGTTGAGATTTTAGTGATTTAGAGAGATACAATTGCCATTTCTCCTATAAAAATTATAATAAAATTAGACTTATGAGTCATCTGCATAGCATTTGATTATTGTGATGATATATTAAATAACTATTTATGTGGTGAGCAAATTAAACAAGTCAACCATTAGTAATTATGCAGAGTGATGAGTTTTTATATATTGCATATAGTTACTTGTTTCGTTTTTGTTTCTTTAAAAGAATTATTAGTTGTTTCTGTCCCATATCAATTCTAAATCACTAATCTAGAATCGATTTCTAAATATAAATTTACTCTTGTTTATTGGTTGATTATCTTTGCAATGCTCAACGATAAATATCTATCAATATTTCTTTCTTTAATGCTAGATTGATTCAAGGGCCAAAGGAAAGAGGAATAGTGAAATCAACGAGTAATGCATTGGAAAACCATGATATCAAACTACTAAATGCAATTCCATTATGCCAAAATGCAGAGAATTACTTTGTGCAAGGAACTAGACACAAAGATGAACCTATTATTGAAGAGCCACCATCACTTGAACCCCAATGCCA
>JBBPFQ010000030.1:0-16791 GCA_037974815.1 Kaempferia elegans
CCAATGGTGCAACGAGCACTTTTTCTCAATTTTGAGACATCTAAGAATCAAGTGCTTTTAGCAAATTAATTAATGAATTTTCTTAATGGGTGGATTATTTTTTAATTCATCCTGATGATTTACTCGTTTATTCTAATGATGAATAAAAAATTTTTAATAGGACTGATCATTCCTAAAATTGACATAAATTGGATAGATGATATAATACGCCCATTTCACTTGACAAAATTGGTTAGCTATCTTAAAACTTTGGAGTAGACTGTTGGACAAAGAGGTTGCATAGCAGCATTCTTCAATGGTAAATTAAGTTTATTGTCATCGCATCACCTACCATATTAAAAAGTTATAAATTCACTGAGAATATGTTTAATTCAAATTATCATATATAATCTTAATTATCTGATTACCAAATAATTATATAATCAATGTTATAAGAAATAAAATATAATTTTAATTTTATTTGATTCAATATAGGTGATGCTATAATCTAATTTAACATTTACTATATTATTCGCCGGAATCACCTTTGGTGCTGAAATGGGAAGCTTCGAAATTAAGGCGGCGCGATCTCCGACATTCGCCTGAATTCGTTAGTGTTTTGTCGGTATCAAATCTGACGTTGCTAAACAACAAAACAAATCAATCACTGATCCGAGCTATATATCACACGGTGTGTCCTTGCATTTGTAAAACGCAACAAATCCAGGCCTCAAAATTGAATTTTTTTTTTTTTTTAGTTTCATACTTATATCAATAATGCGCACATAAGACAAATCATCTAGAGAACCCATGAAAATTTTCACATCTTAAGGTTTCAAAAGTGAATATCAAAGAACAGTCAAAGAAAAGCAACCGATAGAGATGAGTAAAAGTTCGGTTAAATTAAATTAATCGATTGAATCGATTAAAGTTAAAAGTTAAATTCGGTTAATTTAGAAGTTTGTTTTTTTTTAAATATTGATTATATCAGTTTAATCGTTTCGGTTTTTATTTTAAAAAATTAAAATTCAGTTAAATCGACATTAATAGTTAAACTGGACTAAATCGAAACCAAATCGGAGCTAAACTAGAATCAAACAAAACTTATACTATAAGTTAAAACAAATCAAACTGGAACCAAATCAAATTAAATCGGAACCAAACTGAAATCAAACCAAACTAAAAATTTTAATTATTTCGGTCAAAAACTGAATTAACCGATGTTTTATCTATTCAATCTGTTCAATTTTTTTTTAAAAGTTCGATTGGTTCGAAAAAAATTTAGTCGGCTCAATTTTTGGTATAATTAGTTTGATCGGATCGATTTAAACTAATTGCTCAACCCTCGTGATTGGTACAAAAGATAAGGAACAGTAGAAAAGAAAATGGAGGTGAGAGAGGAAATTGCCTAAGGGAGCTTGTAGGCGTAGGGGGGCGGTGGTGGAAGGGAGAAGGACCACGTGTACTACCACGAGGGTGGTGACAACGATAACTACTATGGCGCACATTAGAGTCCACCAGAAAGTTGAGAGGGTGGTCGGCAGGATCCCACTGCTTTGCACTTCGCTTTAGTCTCAACCTATGCTACTTGTCATCGGTGCCTACTCACCTCGGAAGATAATTTTGGAAGAAAAATATTGTTAACCCCGAAATCATAGAAATCTTAAGGTGTCTAAATTTTTTGATTTTGAGTTATACTCCCTGATTGCTGACGCGAAGGGAATGTTACATTACCGGAAATCATTGATTACTTAAACCAAACAAGGTTGTTATTAATAACTTACTAAGGTTATCAATGATAACTCTCAACCAAATGTGCCCAAGGATATTTCTAACGGCAAACCTAAAAAGTAGGTTTATTAGTGCACTATTTTAATTGTTGCAATGTATATATAGTCACGGTAGTTAAATATTAATGGAGCCCATAAAAATTTGGTAAAAACAGTTCTTGATTTTGGAATCAAGTTTTTTATTTAAATCAAAAATCCAAATCACCTAATGGTAATAGGTTTAAAAATGAAGGCTTATTTTTTAAACATAATAATTTAATCTCCATTGAAGATGCCCCTAGATCATCTACTATTTCTCTATAATATTTATTATCCTCACTTTTATATTATCATTTAAATATATTAATTTTCATGATTAAATATTTAATCAACTAAATATTTATAGTTCCCATCCATTAAATATATCACTCCTAAATATGAAATATCCCCAATTTCATAATAAAAAAAATTAGATTTTAAAAAATTAAAAAACAATTAATTAGGTAACTGCCCAGTTTTGGGGCCTGCATGCCATCCCCCATCGGCGATGCAGTTCACGCGGTTTTTTTTTTTTTTAATTTTTTTTTAAACATATAAATCACTTCCATGGGATACTTGAGAGGGGGAATTTGAAAAAACTATTCTCCCCAGATATTCGCCGATGCCCTTCTACCTCCTTATCCTCCTCGGTCCTCCCTCACCGACCCAACCCCGGCGGTAAACCCAGACACGACCACCGCAATTGAGAAAGCGAGAGCGATGCACTGCTTCAAGCTCCTCCCCCTTCCTCTCCCTCCGCCCCTCCACCGCTGCCCATTCCACCTCAGTCGCACCCGCACCCTTCTCACCTATCCCCTTATCCTTTTCTCCTTCCCCCGCCTCCTCCCTCTTTCACGCTCCTCCGCCTCCCCGTATGCTGCCGATGAGGTCCCCGTAGGCGACGACGATGAATCCTTCCTCAACTCCTTCCGTCCTCGTGAGAAGGAGAGCGAGGAGGAAGCCCGCCGCCGCAACTGGATCGAGCGCGACTGGGCCCCGTGGGAGGAGATCCTAACCCCGGAGGCCGACTTCGCCCGTAAGAGTCTCAACGAAGGGGAGGAGGTCCCCCTCCAGTCGCCCGAGGCTATCGAGGCGTTCCGGATGCTGACTCCTTCCTACCGACGCAAGAAGATCGAGGAGAGCGGCCTCTCGGAGGAGGAGTTCGTTGCTCGGCAGTTCGGTTACAAGGGGGAGATCCCAGATCCAATCGAGACGCTCTGGGCGGGTCCTCTCGTGGTGCGAATGATGCCTCCGAGGGACTGGCCGCCACCGGGCTGGGAGGTCGACCCCGAGGAGCTGGAGTTTATCAGGGAGGCACACAAGTTGCAGGCGGAGAGAGTAGATTTGGAGGCGGAAGTCAGGACCGACACGGACCAGATGTGCCTCGAGAGGTACAAGGTCTTCCTGAAGCAGTACAAGGAGTGGGTGGCTGCCAATCGAGACCGGTTGGAACAGGAGTCTTACAAGGTATCGGATCTGTTAGAAATTTAGATTTTTTTTTCCTATAACCTTTGCTACTTGTTATTCTGAAATATTGCAATGAGCAAAAAATGTTATTTAACAGGTTCTACTAACAAGTTCGTTTCTCTATATTTTAGATGAATAAAAAGATGATTACTAAATCAGTGGAAACTTGCTAATTGGATCCAAAATGATGCTATTAGGTGTATCCTGTTGTTGCGTTTAGTGTTTATTTGATTTTCAAGTAGTATTGCAACACATAATGGGATTTATTCGTCAATCTCCATATGGCTCCATCAATTTATATTTCAGTTATCATATACCTTTATTTTAGTAATACATTGTGTTGTCTATGTTCTAGTTATAGTTAAAAGTGCTTTTCAAGAATACCTTTTCCAAACACTGTAGGATATGAAATTGATTTGAAAAGCAATTTCGAGATGCCAGTTAAAATGCAGTAAATTGCTTGGGATGCACATGGCTCAAAATACAATTTTCTAAGCGCAGTTTTGAAAAGACAATGCAATGTTAATTCATCCTTGGTACCCTTATGATTAAGTTGAATATATTTGTTGAGTATGAATATCCAACTTTTATTTTACTTCCTAAGATGTGATTTCTCAGTTGTTTCTTTTGTTGGCAGTATGACCAAGATTATTATCCTGGTAGGAGAAAAAGAGGCAAAAAATACAAAGATGATATGGTAATACACCTTGTTTTGTCCCACAGTGACTCCTTGTTAAGTAAATGATTCAGGTGTTGATCAAACATTTTGTTCTTTGCAGCTTGAACTTCCATTTATATATACAGGACAGGTATAAAACTCTGATTTATTCTAGAAAGTTTTTCTACTTAAGCTATGACCATCTTTGGTCTTTCTTGGTAATATCAGTTCTCTTTCCCTCAAGTTATGATGCCTTGAAATCTTCCATAGATATGTCGAGGTAAAGTTGTCACTCTACACCTTCACCAAGGAGCCTTTGTTGACATAGGATGTGTCCATGACGGGTATTTATTTATTTATTTTTGTTTCAATTATATATTTTATTAGTCTAAATTCATTAAGATATTTTTATATTATGTAAACAAGTAAGGTGATTGATGTTGCTATATGCAAAGAATTTGTTCTTGAGATACATTTACCCTGATTTGATTATCTTAAAGTTTTTAAGAATTATGTATTCTCTCCGGACTTTCTAGTGTTTTTACTCGAACACGCATATAAATAATGTAATATAGTAATAAATTTCTGTGGCACTCCGTGTTTTAGCATTAGTGATAAAATGATCTTCCTCAATGCCTCAAAAATATTTGTGAAGATTGGCTTAACCCCAGATAGTTAGTATTGGGACATTGTTTGTTGTTGTTTCATGTTAGTGAAAATCTATTATTCCATTAGATTCGATTTCTTGTTTACATAATTTTTTTACAATCTTTTAGGTGGGTTCCTATAAAAGGGAATGATTGGTATTGGATTCGCCATCATATTAAAGTTGGTATGCATGTCTTTGTGGAAGTTTTGGTGAGTACCTTCTTAATTTGCTTGCAACCTGGTGATTGTATCATTGCTAATTCATAACTAAAACACCCAGACTGGTTTTCTTTCCCTTTTCCAATTTATTGGTTTTGCTGAATTTAGGTAATGATTAAAAAATTTACTTCCCATCTAGTGATCTTATATATTAATATATACATATGTCAATTATAGCTATATGCATGCAACAATATCTTAGTTGTCATTGCATTACATCAAACCTAGGATACTCTTATCATTTGCTATCATGTTCCTGATGTTTTTATATTGTGTGAAATGCTTTTGCAGGCTAAAAGAGATCCATATCGTTTTCGATTCCCTATTGAATTGCGCTTTGTAAATCCTAACATAGATCACCTTATGTAAGTACAGAAGGATGATCATTTCCTTTGTTAAACTCGGGATATTCATCTGCTGAGTATGGGAATCTATTTTGGCAAGCATTATGATTCCTTTCTGATTTTTCTTAAAATTAATTTTCTTAAATCATTTGCAGATTTAAGAGATTTGACTATCCACCAATATTCCACAGAGAGGGGGATACAAATCCTGAACAGTTATGGGTAAGATTTGGCCTTCACCTTCTAGTTTTCTTAACGAATTCCTTTTTGTTGTACCTTTGAATTGATAGCATAACCTTGAAGTAGTAAGATGTGATTTGAGAGGCAGATATGGGTCCTATGCGCTTGGCAACATCTATCAATTTTTCACAATCAGTTTGTTTTTGTTTTTTGGGGAAACTTATTTCTCGCTTATAATTTATTTTTATTCTCTGTAAATTTAAGTAGAACCAAGATTTTCTTTGAAAGCTCTTTTATTTCTTTCACTCTAAACTAAATACTGTATAGGAGATCTAAAGATATAGTCACCTTGTTTTAACCCACAAGTAGTATTGATAATATAATTTTACACGGAGTTCAATGGCAGGATAAGAACCATTTAGCCGACTCCAACAGCTTGTTGTCGTTGTTGTTTTATCTATATACAGTCTTGTTGGTCCTTTACCAGATCCCTTCAAAATCTTATCATCATATATTATGGTGTTATTTTCATTTGTTTTTCGCTTTACTCTGTATTTTATTTATTTTTTCTAACAGCATGAAATTGGAAGACCACCTATTCCTAGGAAAAGGCCTTCAGTCAAACCAGAACATCAATCCTTGTTATCAGATCACCCATATGTTGATAAGGTAATCTTGATTGGCATGATTGATGAATTCACCTTTTCTCTTTATTGAGTAAAAGTGCCTCCACATCTTGCAGAGCAAGTACTTTCTAAAGAAAGATCTTCTCGTTCATAGTTATCTTCTGTTTCTAATTCATCTATCTAGATCAAACAATTTACTGCTTTCTTGTAAATGCACAGTTATGGCAGCTGCATAATTGTGAGCAAATGATTCTGGATCATGAAGAGGAAAATCCTGATAAATTTAAGGACAAGACTTATGAGTCGACTGTCCCTGATGTGCCATTCGACGAAGAAAACAGTGTTCAATATACACAAGCATACTATAAGGAAGCTTTGCTACCTAAAGTAATTCTGGTGAGTGGTTACTTTCATGTTGTTTTAAGATAATTTTTGGTTGATTGTTGGCTTATTATGAAGAGGAAATTGATGTATCTTCCTTCTCGATGTTTTTTTCCTTATCAGAATACAAATATCAAAGAGCTAGATCTTGCTGCTGCCCGTGCAGAACGTCAGGTAATCTCATGAGATGTAGATCCTCTCTTCTCTTTTATGCTTTAATATCATGTTACTGGATTAAGAGATATTCAAACTTTTATTATTGGCATTTTTTATCCATCAAGGAGAAAACATAAAATTTAATATAAAATGTATCTTCAACTTTTTGGCGCAACAATTTTGAGTCTTTCCTCAAGTTGGCAATGCTTTATCAGGGGGTGGTTGCTTCCAGGATTTTCATTTTACTGTTTGAAGACATCTGTTATTTTTCTTGGACAATCAAGAAACTTGGGGGAGAATGACAATTTGTGTAGATAGGAAAAAAATACATTTTCTTTTCTCTGATATGTTGTATTTTCTAGTCAAATATTGCAGGGGAGCGAGCAGTTGTTCGATGATTGTGTCTATATCGATCTAGTTGTCTTTTTTTTCCTTCTTAGAAATAAGAAGCATATTTGTATGGTTATGCTAGTGCAAATGAGACATTGATATGTTGCATCCAGCTTAACAACAAATTGAAGAAAGAAGCAGAAGCTAGAGGAGAAGAGTATGAGTATTCAAAGATGAGAAGAAATGTGGAGATGGATGAGTATGATCTTATGCATTGGCGTAGATCACTAGAAGAAAGGGAAGCCCTTATCAGAGATATCACTTGGTATGCATTTTCATATCTGAATAAACACTCCATAGAATCACCGTTAGGTTTTGCTTGTTAGCTATTTAGACTTAGATCATTCTAAGATTTAAAATTTCAGTATGTGTTGGTTTCAGTTTCACCCTACCATCTAGCTTGTGCCAAAATCGGCATGACTGGACCTTGCCGAGATGATTTTCCTCCTCTTCAGTTTGTATGCACAAACAATAATACATTTGTTTCATATTCAAATTAGAATTTCATAGAAATAATTGGAAAAAAAGTTGTACCAAACATGTATTATAGTAGCTTATCATTTGTAAGAATGCCTACTTTTAATTCCAAGCTTATTACTTGTAACAATACCTACTTATAATTCCAGATTAATTTAATGTCTACTTTATTTTATTTTATTTCAAATTAACTGTTATAGCATTGTAGTTTTGAGTTATATGAATTATTTTTATTCTAAGTTATATGAATTATTTTTATTCTATTTAATCTATTTTTTATGACATTGTCATAAACTTCATATGCTTTTGATTTGTTTACTTGATTGGCAGCCGGAAAGCTCTTGGCCTTCCAGTGGAGGAGCCTGGAAGATACCTAGATGACAAAAATATTTTTGGAGATCAGTACGACCCAACAAACCCTTTGTATCGGTACGACTATTGGGGGGAACCTAAGAACTCCGAGAAGAGCAAGGAGGAGAGGATTGTAGAAGAACACAACAAATCCATTGTTGGGAGAGGTACTGTCTGGTATGAGATGTCCTATGAGGAAGCCATTGAACAAAGGATGCGTCGGGAAGCACAGAGCAAGGCTACAGTCAAAAAAGTGGAGGAAGAGGAGGATGAGGATGATGAGGATGAGGATGACGATGGTATAGATTTCGACTATAGCATTTTTGAAGACTCTAGTCATTCATTTTCTGCAAACAAGCCTATTGTAAATGGAACCGAATCTCCCAGCATGTCAGACGAAGGCATGTTTGAGGACTAATAACATAAAATTTGGTTTCAGCAGATTTGTGTTGTTTGGAGAAGTATTGCCAACTTGATTTTGCTGAACTGACTCAGCCTGTGAGATGTCTAGGTCAGCGCACACCTTTTGCTGCAATAAAAGCCATTGTAAGTGTTATGTGACACTGATAAAGGAAGAATTAGTTGCAACACCCGCCCAAAAGGATTTTGAACGTTAATCATCTTGGGCTTTGAAAATAGAGATGTCAATTAGACTGAATTGTACAGAGGCTTAACTCGTGGGTTGGGCTAGAAAGGGGAGACTCAGCCTTAGTCAAAAATGGCCCAAATTTTAATTTTGCCGAACTTTTCACAAACCCAAACTGAACACAACCCACTATTGGCTTAACTTAAAAGTTTTAAAAAATAAAAATAACCTCGAGTCGACATGGACTGATAAAAAATAAAGTAAAATAAAATAAATATATCCACATGAATTTAAAAAATATAATATCTATTAATTTAAAAAACATATTTTCTTTTTTATTTTCATTTTTAAATTTTAAGATATTTTTTATTGTGTATTTTTATGAAAAATAAATGCGACCTGGCCTCTGCTCAAACAGACTGAATCAGGCCAAATCACAGATCATGCCAGACACAACTCGAAGTGGGATCTAACTTGAAGAGAATTTTAAAGATTATCCCTAGAACTAACTATTCATGTGTAACATCAAAGAGCTTGCAAAGTCAAGCCAATCCAATTATTCAACTTAACTTTGCACATCCCATCCATCTCACCTATCCCTCTGAGTTTTTCAATCCACCCACCGCCACAGCCGATCAATTCATCCAACTAAATAGTCTATCATTTCGACTCAACGTTGCTTGACCTACTCAATTCTCAACCCCTCTAACCTAGCTAAGAAGCAAATAGTTTCTGTCAAAACGTATCACAAACAAGTTGGAATACATTCTTAGATCATAATATTCCACGAGTCACATTAATTCAAAATAGCTCTTAATATAGGTTTTGCAAACACAATCACATGTAAATCGTGGTTTGTTTCAAGCATCATAATGCTGCCAGCAGACGAAACTAGTAATGAACTGAAGACCCATAAAGCTAATAGACGGTTTAAAGCAAAACATGGATCACTGTTAATCATTCTTCCTCTTCGGCTTCCTCGAGCCAGTTCACAAATGGCTCCAGAGCTTTCACAAAAGTTTGCCTGCAAAAATGATACAAAATGATTTGCATGGCGATAATAGTGCATAAATAAAAGCAGAATTACTATATTACAATTTAGTTGTGCGGAACACTTGTGTTGAACATTGGCAGTGGGAGAACTTTTACTTGGATTCATATCCGCATTGGGCCGTTCATATAGGTAATTTCTACTGAGTAAAGATTTCAGTAATAGCAACAAATCTATGGTTCTTGCTACTTGGACAAAAGGCGAATGGGAGATGAGAAGTTACAGAGCCGACGTATTCCAAATTTGGGAAGAAAGTTGAGGGATGTTGGTGCTAGAAGCACCATCGAACTGGATTTTGACAATAGCAAAGTGTTTAAAATTAAAGTGTGTTGTGATCTAATAAGTATGACTGAATGTACATAAAAGTCCTTGGTGAGGTTAGGCAAAAGTCCTAATGCATTCTAGGCAGGTGGCAAGCCTTAGTTGTGGCTAAGCAATGAAATCCTGGTCCGAGAGATTGAACGGAAAGTCTTAGTAGGTTGACGACATTAGGCAGGAAATCGATTCTATAGTCAATAACCTAGGTGGAAGTCCTGAAGTCTCGGATGCCTAGCAAAAGTTCAAACGGTTTGAGGACCAATTTGACAATAGGTAAACTCTCCTGAGAGGAGTAGGTGATGATGCATTCTTCGATGAGAGAATAATAGGCGTCGGTTCGACCTAGGATTTCACCAAAAATCTAAAGTCAGAATTGAACAATCCAGAAACTATCAAACTCAATATTAATATTATATTTTTACTTGTACTAACTCTGTGGTGCAAGATATCGATACCGGACAAAAAATTGAAAAACAAGAATCTAGACGCCCGGACAATCCAAGCTCCCGGTCCAGGAGCCCTAGGAAGGATAAAACTCCGTGGATGAAGTTTTGACGAGGAGGCACCACCTCAGCCCAGGTCCGGGCGCTCAGATAGGTGTTTTAAAGAGCACCTCGACCAACAGCTTTGAAACACAGTTCTCTACGACATCCTCTTCTGCACTCGATCGACAAGTCTTATGATGCCCAAATACTGCTCCGACGACGACTACGCTCAAGACAAATTTCGAAGTCGTTGGTCTTGTTTACATTTCAGTTACTTGTACTAAGCTTATTTGTATTTGTAACTATTTCGATTGCTTAATGATTGCACAACGAAAGCACTCACACGTGCGGGCCATGGGGTAGGAGTCATCACATACTCCGAAAATCCTTATATCGTTGTGTGTTATTTTCTCTTTCTCTTTATTTCCGCTGTGTCTTTTAAACTCGATAAGTCCTTTGTTCGAAAACGTGAAAAAGTCACGAGTGCTATTCACCCACCCTCTAGCGCTCTCGATCCTTCAAGGGAGAGATTTATGATTTAATTAATTGATAAATACACCATTTTGATTGCATCTAACCACTAAAAATATATATAATTTACCATTAGAAAGAACACAGAGTCCCTTTCCACCCACAACTACTGATGCCAGTAGTTTATCTTATAGATGCGCTCAAGCACCCTCTCCTCTAGAACCTCTTCCCCAATACAAATTCTTCACCAACTGCCCCGAGCACTGCCTTTTTCTCCAGCCACACGCTTGACTTTCGACCTCTCCTCTTCAACCTCTTTCCCACCCATAGCAAAATAGTCTTAAATTTGAATCTTCAATCTCTTTCCCAAATAGACAAAATTTAAAATCTCTATCTTTCCGATTCTTTCTTTCCTCGTAGACAACATGAAAGACAAAAAAAAATTTCTTAATTATTTATGCTCTCTCAGATCTCTATCTTGTTAGCTTTCTATTTTCTCTAGTAGATGAAAGATAAGAGGAAGTCAAAATCAGGGGAAGAGAAGCAGCGGGATAAGTAAAAAAGCATTGAAAAGAGTATTATGAAAAAAACTCCCCATTTCTATGTTCATAAATAACCAAAATCTTTATCAAAATCTCCTAGTTTTGATCACGCCAAATAAACTAGATTAGGATTTTTAATATTAATTTTAGTTTCTCATCTCTCATTTACCATCTCTGTTGTTTTCTCAGTGACCACCTTATTATTTTTTTCTTCCATACTAAATAAGACCTGAATGACATCAGCCAAGGAACCCACTTCGCATCCAATCGCACGAGCAGCATTTACATCCAAACAAATGAATGGAAAGAGAGGTTAGAGATGCACCTGCCCTTTGGGTTTGCACCCCTCCGGAACCAAAGAAGAATGGTATCTTCAGCAAGCACATCCTGGTCGTAAAGGGACCTTATAATTTCTGGGAATAACTTCATCAGTTTGGCATCCTCGTAGCATTGGATCTGAACTTTATACATCAGTTCCAATTCCAGCTTGCCACTAGTACAAAAAGCATTCAGAAGTCCTGACCAAGTCTTCACCTGATGAAGAATCAAACCCAAAGAGTTATCACTAGATTGATTAACACATGAAATCAAATACCTACCAGGGAAAAAATATGAAAGCATAGAGCAAACAACATAACTTAACTTCTCACTCCTTGAGAAAAAGCTTCAAAGACCTACTAGGCACGAGCTAAAATAGGATTTTTCAAGGTGGCATGATTTTGAGTCTGATTTAATGAATCAGTAGATAGATTGGTCACCATGCTAAGTGCTATTAATGTTAGGTTCTGTAGCATTGTTTATCCTTCAAGACCTTATTTAACATAACTGCACGCCCTAATGTATGATGAATTAACGTTGACATAAAATGCATCAAACTATTTTCAAATAGCTGTATGGAAACCCACATGCAATGAAGAATGAAGAAGAAACTAAACTAAGATATATATCATTTGCATTTTGACGCAGATAATTAACACAGGAGTCAGAAATTATTGCCATGAGAAAGCAAAGGGATTCAGCAAATGATGTTTGAAGGTTAATATAATTTTAATTTTTAACATGGTACCAGACCGCCAACCTTAGTTGTCGCTCTTGTCGTATGCATTTAACGACTGCTATTCCTAGCCATCTCTTCCATTGTCTCCCTATCGTAGTATGTACAATATCTCCCAACCGCCGACTGTTCATACAATCTATACCATTAGTATATGGTGAAATTCAGAAGGCCAAAACAAGACTCAATTCCTCCACAACATCTAACGTCACCTCTCATTAAAATTCCACTAACTCTTAAAATTCTCATTCCCGGACATAAACAAAATGGGAACAATCATCTCCATTGGTCCCAATCGATGATGTTGTTCGTATGGGGCAAAAAAAAAAATGACAATTATTTATCCAAAAAACCAGCTCCTCCAAAGGCAGACAACCAGAAATTCACAAGTTAGAAATCAAAATATTATGTCAAGGTTAATTAATTCCACAAACAATGAAACAGGAGAAAACTCTCCTATATAAGACAATGAGAGAAATCTAGGAAGCTGCTTATTCAAATGAGTTTAAAGTTGTTCAAAATATAAAGCAGTGATTGAGACCGGAGGAGTAAAAATTTCAAAAGAACATGTTCTTTTAGTGTCTCAATTAAACTGCAATTTACTATCAGCAGACTCACTCGCAATCAATTGTGTCACTAAACTTTTTCTAAATTCTTGTGAATTTTAGGTTTTAGATAGTCTCAGATTTGGGAAAGATGATTGGCAATGACGAAGGATGATCAAGCTCTATCTACTTGAGGCAAATGATTATCCTAAAAGGAAAGGTCATAATACCAATTAATTAGTTAGTTAGTCAAAATCCAATTTCTATTCATCCGAAAGAGGACAATGCTATATTATGACACTATACGATTGACATCCAAATTTTATATATCTCAAGAACTTTTTTATATCTCTTTCATTAATAAATTCCGTGTGAAATTTGTCAACTTGCAAAACATGAAATTCTTATTCTAACCTACCACCTTATAAAAATCACAAACTTTTTCATTAATCCATAATGGTGTGTGAGTGCCATCT
Organism: Kaempferia elegans; assembly: GCA_037974815.1. Lineage (NCBI taxonomy): Eukaryota > Viridiplantae > Streptophyta > Magnoliopsida > Zingiberales > Zingiberaceae > Kaempferia > Kaempferia elegans. The sequence goes on from JBBPFQ010000030.1 coordinate 13,213, forward strand.
CGGATTAAACATATTACAGGATCTTATTGGTCCACAACATGATTACACTAGAAAATTCATATGTAAATCAAATATTTTAAAAATTCAATACCATAGTTTAAACTTTAAACTCAATTCCCAGCCAAAGTAAAATTTTGAAAACCCAAAATGTAAAAGAATATTTTGCATCCATTACCAGTGATTACCTACTTAGTCAAAGATTGTTCATTTAAGCTTTTATTTTAACACACCTTAACAAAATGCTATAGCCGAAAAGAAACACAATCAATTGATACCCTTCTCAAGTCCTAGAATTCCAAACCCACCCATGTCAATTCTTCTTAGGACAACCAACCACACATCCCATATCCTCCATCCCTATCAAGTTATTTAGTTGCTCCACTTTTGTCCATATCCATAGCCAAAACTGGCATAGAGCATTAAGTGTATATTCTTGGATTTCTTCTCATCCAGAAGGGTACAAATGCTATTCTCTAATTACAAGAAAATTCTACAAGTGCATGGATGTTACATTTTTTTTTTAACTTCGGCCATATCATCCCAAATCTGACATTCAGGGGAAGAATACTTTCACAAAAAATATCAACATTAAGATATCAATACCAAGTTTAATGATCTGAATATTCCCCACAATTTATCAAATCCAGTCAATACTCAGAAAGAATATAGCCCTACTCACCAAAACAAACTCATGGTTTCATATGTTGACTCACCTAGAGAAATACCTAAAATTCAATGTCCTCCCCTAAAACATTTCCTCTTCTCCAACTGTTAGTCTTTATTCCTTTAAACACGGATTAATCCAAAAGCCACAAAGAGCTTATCACCTATTCAAGAAAGATAATAACCAAAGGGAGAAAGAGCACCCATTACTCCTTGAGCAGATCCGAAAATTGGAAACAAACCCCAAATCAAAAGATCCATAAGGTAACTCTAATCCCGAGTCTTTTGAAAATGGTAATCTTCCTATTGGAAAAAATAAAAGGGTCGTAGAGAATGCACAAAACATCCAATTTGTAACTGTCATATCAAGGGATATCTAATAAATGCAGGACTTTTATGGCAAGTCTAAATCTAACACAGATTCCTAAATCTCACAATACCATAATTTAAGGTTGTTGTTGAAGAAAAGTTTCGAGCATTAGAGAAGAATGGAACATGGAACATTATTGAACTACCACCTGAAAAGCATTTTGTAGGGTGTGAATGGATCTTTACAATTAAGAGAAGAAAAAAGTATTAATCGATTCAAAACTCCATTCATTGCAAAAGGATTCACACAATCCAAAAGAATTGATTACTATATCCAGCCACAAAGCTAAACTGGTTACTTCATCAATTACATGTCAAGAATGTTATTCTTGAGATTTGTCCCACGAGGTTTACATAAGCATCCGTCTTAGATTCGAGTAGCAAGCCACAACAAAGTTTATAGTTTGAAATGATCATCATACGGGCTCAAACAATTCCCAAGATAGGTTTGATAGATTTATTAAGTAATCAAGCAACATGATTATCTGTAATGTCAAGTGCATCACACCTTCTTTGTTAAATGTTCGCCTCAAGGGAACACTGCCATCATTTTTTTTACCAGCTCTTGCAAAATTACCACCATTATTGTATACATAGATAATGTTCACCTCAAGGGAAAATTGCCATGATTATATTATACATGGATGACATTCAAGAGTCTACTAGCTAAAGAATTCAAAATCAAAGGTTTGGAAAGCCTAATATTTTCCTGGAATGGAAATAGCTTGGTCGAAGGAATCTCACTCTCTCCACAAAAATATGTTCTAGACCTTCTGAAAAACCGTGGAATGCTCAGATGCAAGCTAGACTCAACAATCAAACTATGAACAATAGAGGACTATGCACTAGTTGATAAATGCAAATGTCACACACTTGTGGGAAACTCATATACTTATCACATTCAAGACCAAACGTGTAGTGAGTCAATTAATTAACAATCCAAATGAAGAGTATGATTTGATAGAACGTTGATCCTTCACAGATGTATGGAGAAATTTAGTTACATGGCTTAGAAAGAATTAATCTTTTGTGTCAAGAACCAGTACACATGCCAAATTTTGAGCAATGTAGCTACAAAGACTCTTAAAATAGTTAATGATCGTTGTTGAAGATCCTATGAGTATGTTCTACGATGATCAATCGGCAACTATCAGCATTCCAAAGAATCCAGTGAATCAACATGATGGAACATAACAAGTGAAGGTTGAACACCACTTCATAAAGTAAGAGATAGAAGAAGGAATAATCAACTTTGAAGATAAAGCTTAATCAACATCTACAACCCAACTCGAGGGGAATATAGAATATATTCCTATTTTAATTATTCTTTTTTACGGAGATTTGATAAATTTTCTTTCCTTATTTTCTAAATGTGGTATCATGTACTATACAATATGATTTTTGAAAGTTAATATAATTTTAATTTCAAACAGTAAAGATGATCAAAGCTCATAAATAAATAACACAAAAAACACTACCTGACGAAGTATAGAATTTGCATTCTGCTGCTGGTTTTTACCAGACCATTGAAAAGTATCCATTAGCATATCCCACAAAATGCGTACAACTTCAACATCGGGCAATTTAGCATCCTTTACATGCTGTTTTGCAGTTTGTATGACATCAGAGATATCTGTTTCTTCTGCGATCTGGGTTGTTAGTGTTGTTTTCATTTCCTTAAGTTTCACTTCAAATATTTTCTTCTCATTATACTCGACAAGAGCTAACAATCCTTCTTTACTGTAGAAGTTACAACAGAGGGAGAAAGTAAATAATTTTATAGATGAAGAAAGATAAAATGTTGAAAGTTGTTGATAAAGTTTTTAACATTAATGGCATTCCCTTGTGCTGGAGCATAATACTTATACTAGTATGATAGTAGCCATGCTATGCCCCTACTATATTATATTTTGTCGGGAGACTTATCTGTAAAACGTTAGAAAAATAAGAAAATTTTAAATGTCCTTGTAGATAGTGCAGTGACCCAATTTTTTGTAACCCTAAACACATGTAAAGTTACTCAAAAATATATCACACACAAATAATGCTAAAAGATTAGTAACATATTGTATGTCATAATAGAGATGTTGAGGAAAAAACACTCACGTGAAATGCTCAGAAAAGCATTTAGTAGAACGCTTGGCAGTGGGAAAACAATCAAGCAGTTTATCCTCCATTTTACCTCGCTTCAAAAGCAGATTGAGATCATCCAAACTGTTTTTTACCAAATATTCTTTGAAAAAAATAATAACAAAGGAGAGTACTAGCCCCTTGGCAACAAGATTATCCTTCAGCAATGCTTGGAAGACAGTCAAGGGTGGAAGAGCAGTAAATATGGCAAGGTTTCTGTCTTTCATTCTCCTCAAAAAGTTCCAAGGACTGAAAGAACTTTTGCATAACATTTTCAAGGCTTTTGATCAAAAAGGGCCTTCGCCACAAAATTTTCTGAATGTACAGAACCGAAGGCAAGATGGCTTCATGTTTAGGCCGGCAATCTAGAACTGAGTAAGGGTGCCTCTCTCCCTCATCAGGCTTTATTGTACCTGG
>JBBPFQ010000031.1:1372-20266 GCA_037974815.1 Kaempferia elegans
TAAATATCATTTTTAAAAAAATATATATTTAAAAAAAAATAAAAATAGAAAATATACAAATCAAACGTCCTTTTAACTCTTTGATTCTATAATGTCGTGTGCAAATTTTAATGGTTAAAATGAGCCAATTCGAGTGGACCGGAGAAAGTTTATCATCGGAATTTAGGCCAAAGAATGTGCGATCAAACAAGGGGAATGCTAAACTGCCATAATATTTGTAAACCTAAATATTAACACCTAATTCATATATATTGAGAAAGTTAGAAGGTATTTTGATGATTTAAAAATGGTACTAAGAAGATATTTTGACAAGACTATACACTTCAAGGGTGAAATGGCATTTCTCCTTGAAAGGGACAGAAATCTTTAGACTGCATTTGGTTTGCTATTATACTAATTTTGAAGTATTAAATTATTTATAAAATATCAAAATGAATAATAATATACGTTCTAATCAACAGTTCAAAACATGCAGCAAGCTCTGCATGGCTAGCTTATAATCCTATCAAATGTAATTTTAGGTGCATTTAGGTACACTAACGTCCATAAAAATGTCGAAACTATTGTGGTTATGCGTCCAAATTACATGAAAAGTAACAATATCTTATACTTAGAAGCAATCAAAACGGTAGAGAACCTTATTGATCATCAAAACAAATATTAAGTCGCAAAGTAGCAATATTACATGGCAAGATTGTCCGTCCAGATCTGAGAAGTAATAAACCAAAGCAAAGCTAGCTGGATTAATTTGGCCTTGGAGTAGCCCATTCAACTCTTAGGATAAGGTTGTCATAGCCATAGCCATTAAGCTTGTTGATGGCTCTCTCGGCGTCTTCCCGGTTGACAAAGTTGACGAACCCAAATCCTCGGCTGACCCCAGTCTTCTGGTCCACAGCAACATACACTCGAGTCACGGGGCCGAAAGTCCGGAACAGTTCCAACAAGTCAGGTTCACGGGTGTCTTCTGAGAGATTGGTTACACGAACTGAGTTCTCATCGTTGCGGCGCCTCATCTCTGTCCCACGGTTCTCTGCACCAGCTCGCAAGCTAGGTGGCACATATGTGTTCTTGCCAGTGCCAGCAGCTGAGGCTGCAGCTTCAGCACCAGGGGGCTTGTCAATGAAGGCATCAGTCGATGGAGCCAGATCCTTGTATGGACATTTGGATGTCCAGTGGTCACCCTTCTTGCCACAAGTTCTGCAAACCATGAGGACAGCACCAGCTTTGCCCATGGCAGCAAATGGATCGCCAGCAGCCTTTGGCTCCTCTGCTTTGCTGCCTATTGAGGATGAAGATAAACATAGAAACAAAGAGGATTATAAAGAAAGAACATGTACAATAGAATGTTTAAATCCGGAATTTTCAATATACCCTAATACTGCTGACATGAAAGCAATTAAAATAATTGATTATTACACGAATTATTCCAACAATATATGTTTGAAAAATATTCATTTTCATAAGGTTAGCTTATGCAACTATGTGAGCCATAAGCTCCTGTTAATGTACAAGCCGCTAATCTTCAGACTCTATCCAAACAAAGGTTTTGGAGATATAGATGATAGACATGACCAACTCCTTATGCCCCCAAAAAAAAGATATAAAAAATGATGTTCATATTATTCTATAGGCACAGGGATGAGAGAAACGAGATCATATACGACGGGTGGCGTGATTGCAACGTGCCACATTGTGCTAGGTTGTATATGCTAACACTACCTCCCAATAGAAAGAAAAAGTAACACTGCATCAAATAAATGTCTTATAATCATATTTTAAGTTATGCTGCTTTACTGAATGTTCATCTCTCCAAGGTAACACATATTGCTAATTGATAATCACATAAGATGCTTTCTATTACGATTCCTTTGGACAAACATGATAAGTAGCACACGGGAGTCTAAAAGCTTCCACAAGGCACTTTTTGATCATAGTGCATCTCATAACAACCATAGATCACTAAGAGGAATATCATTAGCAAGTCAATAAAACTGTGAATAAAAGAGGTTAGCTTTCTCATGACCACAATGCTTGCAAACTAAGACTTTCTATGACCAACTTTACTAATTGCCAAGACTAACAACACTGACTATGTGCATGCTTCTGATGACATCAAACAACAAACATCCAAATGCTAATTCAATATTTTCTAAAACACATTTCTTTACTTGCTTATACCTAAAAAAAGCAAAATTTGCAAACAAAATATGCTTCTGGGTTCTTTATTCAGACGCAGTTGCCATTACTTTAATATGAAACAGTCATTGCAAATGATAAGCCGGGTAACAAAATGTTAAAAAATAATAATCATAAATAAAGCTTAAGATGATCAAGAATACACCATTCAAAAAACGACCCACCCAACAACAAACGAGAAAATATATTACATAGTGGAGTATTTTTCTAGGTTTTAGATCCTGCTCATTACTTTTTCATTTTTTTTTCTGTTTTCTTTTATGGAGAATTCCTAAAGATGCAAACTTGCATCGCAGATCCAGAAAATCGACAGCATCCTGCGCAACAATGATCAATGTACACAAATGATCGAGCTAAAGAGATTAATTAGGATGAAAACAACCATATAGCATATCACCGATAGGAATATAATTCAAACCACAAATGATCTCCTTGTCTTGGAGAAAAAAATGGTTTCCTACAGTGTAAATGTGGTTAAACTTACAAATACGACAAGTCGACATCTAAAGCGATAAAAATAAAGACGAGGAAGAGAGGAGAGCGGATCGAACCAGGAGCGCGGGGCCGCTCGAGGATGATCTCCTCGGTGGAAACCATGGTGAGGCGAGCACCGGCGTCGTCTTGGGCGGCGTCTCCGAACTTGGGCCACGACCGGCGCTCGATCGCGCGCTTGCTGAGGCGGGCGCGGGTAAGCTTGCGAACGCGCGTCGTCGTCGTGACCTTGACCTTGTTGCCTGCGTCGTCGAACCGGTACTCGATCACCTTCTTCACCCCGTTCTCGTCCGGCCCGATCACCACCCGCGGCGGCAGCAGGAAATCGAGATCCTCGGCGTCGTCCTCGAGCTCCCCCCATCGCAACTTCCCCATGTCCACCGCCATTCTCCCTGTGCCCTAAGCGGCTTCTGACCTAAAACACCCAAGATCCCCTACGTTTATATAGTGTTGACGTGGTCAAGTATCTTAATCCTTAATGGGCCGAACCACTCAAATTATATTAGGCCGAAAAGACCCTTTTGTATTGGGCCTTAATATCTGACCCGGCTCCAACAACTGAATACAGTCCGGTCCGGTCCAGTTAATCAAAATTCATGAATAAGTGATTGATATGCTGATTTATAAGGGTAAAATAGTTATTTGACATTAAATAAGCGCCTTTTGATGGTAAAAAATTAGAGCATTTTCGCATTAATCAAATATCAAAAATTATTTTAAAAACAAGGTGCTTATAACTTAGAAGAGGGATGAAAAAGTTAACTTGTCAAAATCAAATTCAAACAAAAACACTAAAAAAATTGACAAGAGGACAAAAGTGATTAATTTTTTTCAAAGTTTGTGATTTTAAAAATTAACTTTAATTACTTTTTCCTCCTTGAGTGGGGGTAGGGTGGGGTTGCCCTACAAACCTAGAGTTAACCCCACCTAGTGACCTAGGCTTAATAATAGAGATGATGGGCATTGGGCACACCAAGTAAAATATATAGCTAGCAATGTAAAAGATGGGTCAATAATGGAATCTTATACTTTTTAAGATGCCGGAGTTCTGTACAAGTCTATAAATTAAAAGGAGGCAAGTGAAAAATTCCCCTATTTTAGAAAATGGTGATTTGAGGAGTGATTTGAATAAATGTAAAATAAAATTTAATGATCTTGTTTTAGAAATAACTAAATATTGGGAGGTTATGTACTTTTCTCCCAACTTGACGGAGCGATTCGCATATCTAAACCGGGTTTGGATTTCGAAAGATTCTTTCCGTTTATAGAACTCATGGCCCACTCTACTCCTCGTGAACTTAATAATTGGACCTTACAAATGATGAAATGAAACACTAAAAAAATGAAATGGACAAATTCCTCGGTTCCCCTGTTCTCAAGTGGTCTCTTTGAATCGCCTGCGCAATTCAATCTTTTACTGTTCCAGATCAAGAACACAAGGACGACATGGACAAATAGGCCAGAAGTGATGCAAAAAGGAAAGGAATTTGAGCTCAGTTCGTGTGTGAATGAGGGAGGAGCAGTGATTGGTTGGTTTGCTGAACAAAAGACAAGAACAATTAGGTCAGATCATTATTGTATTTGGTGTCATTGTTGGCTTCTGGGATTGATTGATGTTCGCCAATGGCAAAGGCGATGGGGAGCGATGGAGGGGTAAAAGGGTTGTTCATCTTCTTTATAAAGCAACGAGGGGAGGCCAGTCGTAGCGGCAGGGCTTGCTTCTTCGTCCGTGTTCTTACTCGATCGCAAAAGGGATGGAAAGCGATGGATCCGTAGATGCGCCACTTGGTTGCTGTTTTATGCTCGTAAAGGTCGAATCTTTGGCCTCCGCCTCTTTATTTGCGTCGCTCTTCTTCCGTCGCTTTCGATCTTGTTAACTTCTTCTTGTTCATCGATTCGAATCGCTGGTTTCCGACGAGTTGTTGTCGTCGTCGTTTAGGAAGGTTATCCCTCGCGAGCTGGGAGTTTCCGTTAGGGTTTCGGGAGATGATGAGCAGAACGTGGGTGGATGTGCTTCCGAATCGGTTCGTCGGCGATGGTGCAAGCGGGAGCTGGACGCTGGAGGAGAACAGACTGTTCGAGGACGCCCTAGCTGAGTTCGACGCCGACGTCCCGGACCGGTGGGAAAAGGTGGCGGCTTCGATCCCCGGGAAGACCGTGGGCGATGTGGTGAGCCATTACCGGGAGTTGGTCGACGACGTGAGCGACATCGAGGCCGGCCGCTTCCCCTGCCCTCCCTACTCAGGCGGGGCTTCGCCGTCGTTTACCTTGAATTGGGAGAACAATCACGAACCCTACTGTGACTCTGGAAAGCGATCCGGCGTGAGAGGATCCGACCACGAGAGGAAGAAAGGAGTTCCCTGGACCGAAGAGGAGCACAGGTAAGCTCTTCTTCAACCTCATTCCATCTTCGCCATGGTTCTTCAATTTGTTGCCCACAAGCTGCTTGAATCAATGCTTCAACCAACTGTTTCAACCAAATTTTGTTTGAAATCTTTCAGGTTGTTTTTGCTTGGCCTAAAGAAGCACGGCAAAGGAGATTGGAGGAACATCTCGCGCAATTTTGTTATCACCAGGACTCCTACACAAGTGGCCAGCCACGCGCAAAAGTACTTCATCAGACTCAACTCTGGCAGCAAAGACAAGAGAAGGTCGAGCATACACGACATTACTACCGTAGATTTGCCCGATAACCCTAGGTTTCCCTCACCGTCATCGCAGCCATCTACTACAACAGCACCTACATTGTCGAGCCAGTACTCTACCGTTGTCGATTCAGATCAGAATCAGCTCGGTGAAGTAGCGAGTAGTGTATCGGGGAATCAATTTGTGCAGAATCAGCTCGGAGCAGTTTCATATGGCATGAAACTACACCACCAAAGTTCGCAGAAGAGATTTTGTTGAGGATGATATCCTCTATCTAGATGCCTTGCCAGTGCAGGATCTACGACGGTTAACAATATGAATTCTTGAGATGCTAGCAAAGGTGGATGAGAACATGTATCCGATTATTGTGTCTTGTCTCGTAGCTGAAGATTATGATTCTTTTTATATCCATGGATCTATGCTGAGACTGCAACCTAAAATTCACAACTCATGGATGAGAGATTATTGAGGATTATATCCTCTAACTAGAAGGCTTGCTGTCAGAGGATTTATGCTGAATGGATTTTCAGAATTAATCGTATGAGAATGCTTTGAGTTTGAATGAAGTATTGAGATTTTCAACACCTAAATCCAACTTCTACGGAACCCTATTTTTGTAGCCGAAGATGCTCTATATTGAATTTGAACAACTTAATAACTTGGTGAGTGGTGACACACACATCATGATTCATAAACATCAATGGACACTCCAGTTTGGTGATTTCTTTGTGTGCCTTGAGATGAAGGAGAATGCTTGTGAACTCAATGTGTTTGTGTTCTCTTCTTTTTGAGTCCTCTCTTTTGATAAAAGAGGATATATAGCTTCAGTTCATGGCTATTTGGATTTCAGTTGTTGAGTTTTTAGATTATGCATTCATTTTTCATTATGTTTCAAAGACACTCTGAATGATTGCGTTGATCATGAATTGTAGTTTTCATGGCTGCAAGATGCTTTAATGGTGATTCAATAAATGGAAGTGATGGTCAAATCCAGCTCATTCTTTTATTGAAATCTGTTGTGAGGCATGGTTGCTTCTGGTGTGGTGTTCTATAGATATCTTTATCACAATGCTCATCCTCATTGTGTAGTTGAGACTTGGCAGTTCTTGTTTTATCTAAATCCTTTATTCATCAGCTTCTTTTAAAAAATAAAAAAAAATTAAGCTTGTTGTTTCTTGTTTATTAGCTTTTTTTTTCATAACACCTATAAATAAAAAGAACAAAAGAGCTATTTTAGTTTCACACAGGGATATATTGATAATAAAATGAAATATCTTAAAAGACTTTTTGACAGTAATAAAATTTTAAAGTATTTTTCAAAAGTTAATAAAGATTGAAATGTAATTAGAAGAATTTTCTAAACATCAGGACATTTTTAAAGATCACTGCTATGATATAAAATTTTAATATTTGCTTCAAGAAAGAAGTATATTTATATTTATTGTACGTACGGGCGCAATTGGGCCAATTAAAAGAGCTTTATTGAAACATTTGGAGCCCAACTCCAAAGCCCCAACTCACTCCCCCCCGTCCGAACCCGATCGCTTCTCCCATCTCAATGCCGCCGCCGGTGCTTCATCGGCGACCGCCCTCTGAACATTGATATCCCCGCTGCCCGATAGATCTTTTGACGAAATGGGCGAGCGGAACGTCGCCACTAGGAATGCCACTCTCCGCGCCCTCGGAATCACCCATTTTGATTTGATGGAGAAAGGCGATAGTGCGGAACCTTTTGGTCTCCACTTTCCCGACTTTTGTGATTTCAAGTGCGTTTCCAACACGATGGGCACTTGTTGATCGGCATGCGCCAATGGCAGAGACGATGATTGAGGGCGATGGAAGGGTAAGCTCTGCTCACTTTCTTTGTAAATTGTAAAGCAACAATGGGGAGGCCAATCGAAGAATCTCCATCCTCGATGTGATGGAGAAAGACGCTGGCGTTGGTCTCCAAATCGACGCCTTTTGTGATTTCAAGTGCGTTTCCAGCACTACGAGCCCCGTCCTGCTCATTTTCTTTATAAAGCAACAAGGGGGAGGGGACAATCTCACCAGCAGGGTTCGCCTCTTCATCTGCGATGGAAAGCCCGGACGGCGGCGGGAACGGGAGCAGGACGGCGGCGGAGAAGAAGCTGTTCGACGATGCGCTGGCCGGCAAGCGATCCGGTATGCGATGGGTCGATCGCGAGAGGAAGAAAGCACTTCCATGGACCGAAGAGGAGCACAGGCAAGCTCTTCTTCAACCTCCATTCCGAGGATTCTTCAATTTTGTCCGTCGCCCACGAGCTGTTTGAATCAATGCTTCAACCAAAATTTGCGTGCAATATATCTTTCAGGTTGTTTTTGCTCGGCCTAAAGAAGCACGGCAAAGGCAATTGGAGGAACATCTCGCGCAATTTCGTGATCAGCAGGACCCCAACGCAAGTAGCCAGCCACGCACAAAAGTACTTCATCAATCTCAAGTCTAACCTGGAAGACAAGATGAAGAAGAACGTAATTGTAACGCGATCAAGACTTTAGTTTTTATAATTTATTACGACTTTTAAATTTAAAATAATTAATAAATTTTGAGGTAATACAGTTTATAATTTTAACTAATTTAAGTAGGTGTATAAAATTTTAAATTTTTATTATAAAATTAAAATGCACAAGGATGTAAAATAGAAAAGTTTTAGATCGGGTGATAATTTTATAGAGATATGAAAATGTTTAGAAAAATAAAGTATTTAAATGACTCATAAAGTTATTTAATTTGATAGTGAAAAAAAATCTCATTAGTTAAAAGAAAATATTCTAGTTCCCTTATACGAGGGGAAAAAAAACAAATTACACAATTTATAGGAATATTAAATTAACGAGTCAAATTATGAAATTTTGAGAAAAAGTAATAAATAAAAGATAAAAGAAAGATGTTGACTGATCTAGGTGACAAGAAGTCAGGTCAAGGATGATCAACAAAGAAGCCACGTCATCTTCAAGAGAGGTGGACAACTCGCCGACCCAGTGGAGCACTCGGTCAGCCACCAAGAAGGGTCTCCACCCTAAAAGTTAAGAAGCAGGCCGACTGGACCAGCTAGACAATGCGACCAGTCGGACGAAGCAGACCAATAAAGCAATCGGTCGGATAGCTTATCCGAACGAGACTGCTCTCCCTAATAGGAGAAGTTATCACGTACCAACTGTCTGGACTGCGTGTCTGGACGGACTACAAACAAACTCAGTGTGTTCGACGGACTACAAGCAAACTCTGCTCAAGAAGGGAGATTACCCTCTCATTAGCTGTCCAAACGGCGCGTCCAAACGGACTACCTTCTGAAGCGTCTTCGCAAATCATTGTCGATCAGCAAGTCGTTGTTGATCGGACCAAAAAGATAATAGTCCTCCTTGTCGCTTAATTTAACAAGATGTCAGAAGAATATTCCCTAAAGTGGACAACTATGATTCCTTGTACGGGAGAAGTTTCCAGAAAGACACGTGTAGTCGTTAAGCGTAAATCACGAAGCCTAATTATGGAAAGTCAGTTAAGAAAAGGAATCGTGACCATGTTTGCCCTAAAACGGTGCTAGCCCTGTAGGTATAAATATAGTCTCTCGTAAGTATTAGAGGTACGCAAAATTGCTGCATCTACATCAATTCTTTTCTTCTTCGTCATCAGCGACTGAGCATCAGAAGACCAAACAAGGGGACGTTTCTCCTTATTTGGCCGCTAACGTGTCTTTAAATTTTCTATGAACAGAGAGTAGTTCTTCATTGCACCGGTGACCTCCGAATCCACATGGATGATAATTTTCTCGGTATCCATCTCCTCACTCGTAGTATGGAACAATTTTATATCTTAATATTTTTAATTATACCAAAGTGTACCACAGGTTATTACTAAACCGTTGTATTTGTTGGAATCTGATAGGGTACTGGAGACTCTTACGCATGAATTGCCTGCTAAAACACGCTCATTTCATGTGGGGGCACAAGCTGTTGCCATCACTCACCAATCTCCACTGTGGAAATTATTGAGCCATCACTCTCATGTCGTGTCCTCTCCCTGCGGTAGTAAAGTAGTGAATGCTGCTCAGGCTGGAGCTGTGCATTGATCTTATGGATGTTAACATTGTTTGAATTCAAGTTTTGCTCCAGTAAATGGATAGAATTTGTCACCTAACTTGCTCTCAGTCAATTGATTCTCGGTTACTTTCGTAGCTACTCACTGAAAGCTTCGTTTACCCAACAGAAAGTGAAGGGCAAGCTATCATCATGTCCAGAAGAGATGCATCCTTTTTTATTCAATAAGATTAACTCAACATTGAAAATGCCTTATTAACCTTTGTACAAGACAAATAGTAGCCTTAGCCATAGACCTCACTCTGAAGTCGGATGAATAGGGGTCTCTCTCCAGGTGGACATGCATGTTTCAATAATTCATGCATGATGCTTACAATCACACAGTTTTATGTATATCGAAGAAAATCAGCCACAAACACCACGAGCAAGAACAACTACTTTACCACAATGGCAGATCCCCCTCCATTGAGGATCTCAAACACTTTGCTATTGCATTCTGAATAAATAGCAAAGTGCCATAAATTAAAGAACTTCAAGAACAGCAAAAAAAAAAAAAATCTCCTCCCACTCTAGCTGCTGATTAGGCACATTGTTGCAGACCAGTATCCTAATCACTTGGCTAACACCCCCTCACTTTGAAAAAGGATGAGGAATCTGCAACTCCCAAAGAGTACTTTCCCACTCCATAAGAAGCATCTGGTCTTACTTGGTAAAGCCTTCACCAAAAAAAGGGCAGTGTATATAGATATATTTGGTTTCTATAAGCCCTCCTTCCCACTATCCACTGATAAGCAATTGTTGTTCACTTTCCTTCTTTTGTTAGGTGAAGAAGAAGAAGAAGGGATCCTTTGCCCCATGTCAATTGAAGTGGCTACTCTAAGGTTTGGAAGTATCATACGAGGTCTCTTTGAGATATTGGTGATAACGTTCTCCATTGACCGATAGCAATTGGCAATCTCCTCCTACAAATAAGAGAAATGCAACACGACACACTTTGTAACTTAGATAAAATCCTTCGCCATCTTCAACACAAGAACTTACCTCTGTCAATCCAGAGCACCAAGAAGCTGCAGCTTCAGGGTTAATAGAATCCAGACCCACAATCTCATCAGTTGCGCGGATTATGGCTGCAGCAGCAAGTGATGATGGGCAGTGACTCAGGAACCTTACATCTGTTAGGCCACATGTTTCAGATAAGTAATCAAAATAGAGTTCCTTATCATCCATACTTAATGAGATCATAACTATGTAACCTTTCATCGTTGCAAGTGTAATTTCAGCGGCTAGCGCAACCAAATATTGTGCATGTTTTCCTACCGAGTCGATCTTGTGAACAAAGAAGCTAATGAAAGTGAAAGGTGTGACAGATCGGAGCCTCCAATTCAATGCAGTCAGCACAAGAAGCTCCATTCTGATAATTGTTCGAGGCTCAAAAATGAACTTCGCACCCTCAACCTGAGCTCATTTCAAGAAGAGCAGATCAAGTGTTTATAAAGGTAAATACATAGCAAAGAATTAGAGTTTGAATTTGATTACCTGCAAGTCTAACAGAGATGGAAGAAATGTTTCATCCATCTTCGCAGCTAGAGAGAGGCATGCCACAGATAAAAGTTGCAATGCCCATTCATTTTGCTGCACATGTAGAATCATCATATACGAAGTTATGCACATTTATCTCGAAAAGAAACTAACAACACACAATTCCATGATAATAGTACTAGAAAGGCTGTTCTGAAATCTAAATCTTCATCTTCTTCTATAGTCTTTATATATTGCCTCCAGCGCCTCCACCAATCCGTCCCAGGGCAAACACGGAGGAGATATTCATCTAGTGTTTCATGTCTTAGATAAAGTAGACCCCTTAACCAAAAGATCACTTTCAATCTACCAAATCTTAGTAGTACACAAAAGAGGGAAAAGAACATACAAATTGAAGAAAAGAGGTTCCTCTTTGATTTGCCTCCATACAAGAGAACCATCAAAATTTCTCTTTTTATGTATAGGACAAACGAAATCCTCTATGTCTCCCAAATAGTGCACTTTAGTTCATTGTTCACTCCTTTAATCACACTAACATCATCAAACACTCCATATTCATTGTTAAAGCTATGTTAACTGCGAAGCCCTAAACTTCAATCTTAAAACTCAACTCACCGGTAAACGATGAGAAGAGAGGACACGATCCATGTAGTTTACGGCAAGATACGCCGTCAGCGGACGGAAGCAGTAGTATGCCTGCACCTGAAATAGAAAACACAGGTTCAATCTGCAAGTCACCGCCCGAGAAATCCATCACGCACCGGAGGGAAACAGAGGGGGAACCCTGAGGATCCAGGCGACGGCTTCTTCGCGCGCGGCCGAGTCGAGCGAGTTGGACCGGAATCGGTCAGGGTAGTCGCGGCCGGGCGAGTAGTCAGCGGCGCACTCGATGAACCCGGCGATGGACTCGTCCGAGTCGTCGGGGAACTCTACCGGAGGCGACGCAGAGGCCACGGCGCCGCCCTCACACAGCGTGCCCTCGGTGAGCTGGCTGGCGTCCTCGCTGCACAGAAGGTCGCAGCAAGCGGCGGCGGTGTGGTCCGGAAGAGTGAGCGGCATGGGCACCTCATGACTCAAGCATCATCATGGAGCGCCGTCCAACCCCACCGAGGAGGAAGATGATGATGATGATGATTGTAGGAGACGATTCTGTTTGTTGGTATATAAAATGGCGGGGATGGAATGGAAAGGGAGGGAAGGAAGGAGGATGGTTGGGGAGGGAATGGAAAGGGATGGGGATGTATGCTAGCTATTGCTTTCCCAATTAATATGATTTTTTTTTTTATTTCTTTTTTTTATATATAAATAAAGAAAATTATATGTTGATTAAAATAAATAAATATTTTATTTATTTATTTATTTGAAGCGGTTTTATAGTTTACGAATTTGAGATGATTAGGGGAAGGAATTTATTGAAAATCATAGATTGAATTTGATTTGATTTGATTTTCTATATTATAGACATTTTTTACTATAACTATTCAGGTGCAATTAAGTAGGACGGCAAATGAACCGGAATAAATTTGTTATTTAATCTGGTAAAAATTAATTTATATTTATTTAATTTATATAAAATTAATTAAATGAACAAACTTAAATATATATATATGTTTGACTGATTAATTTTTATGAACACAGGTCATATTTATTAATAAAATTTTTATAATATATTAAATAAATAAATAAATTTAAGATTAATAAATAAATTTATATTATCAAATTTTAATAATCAATGAAACATACTTAAAAAGTAAAAGTTTTAAATAATCAAACAAACTTAAATTAATTTTAAATTCGATAATATCTAAACGAACTAAGCTCAAACTAATCATTTCAACGGCTTGATTCATTTTAGGTTCGATTGGCTTGGTTACCTTATCAAATAAGCTTAAACATCATAAAACTTAGCTTAGCTTGACTCGTTTATAACCATACAATTAAGTATTAATATAGGTCTCTTTGGAATTATCAGAGAAAAAAACATAGTAGATTAAGCAACTCAATTTAAGGCTCCTAAATATAAATAAGTATATAAAATGATTTACTCAAGGAAAAAATATAAATGAAATGCTCGAGGATAGACTCATAATGTGATGAGACCCACAAAAAGTGAAATAGTTGGTCATAAATTTGTGTCTATCCCTGAGCTTTTCTCTGAGATTTTTCTCTGTGCGTATCATTGCTCAATAAGTATTGAGGTATTAAAACAGCATTGACTCAACGATAAAGTTGTTACCTTGTGAACTTGTGATTATGAATTTAACTTATGAAATGGTCTCTTACAATGAAACATATAATAATTCAATATGGTTTAATCTTTTCTCCTGATCCGGTATTGATGGGAGCATCGCAAAAACAACCAGATAAAATTTCTATAATAGATTCATTGTAGTCCACTCCCATCGGAAGTGCTAAGGCAAGCGAATCGCATTTTTACCACCATTGTAGTCCACTTCCACCCTTTCTTGTACAAGGCTCTTTGATTAAGATAATAAAAAAAAAGGTTAGTTCAATTCATTTAAATATATCCTTAATTGAAAATTATTAATAGGCATCTTAATACTTCTTTTACATCAAAAACTTTGAAAATATTTAATTACAAATATATAAAAATAATTTATAAAATTATATATATATATATAAATTAATTTATAATTATAATTGATTAGATATAAAAATATTGTTGTTTTATTTATGTTGATAGTTAAAAATTTTAATTTTGAAAGACATAAGTTGATTAGTAAATAACTTCAAAATAGAAAAGCAAGTATTTTAAAAATTGTATAAAATAAAACTTTTTAGAATATAAAAATCATAATTAAAATGTCAAAATGTTAATAATAATCAAAATCTATACTTATAATTAATCAGTTGGCACCTATTTTCTACCTTTAAAATTTTCAATTATTATGAGATTTCAAACCTTTAACTATAACATATTGATTTTTTTAAGCTTAAAAAAGTTATTTCAATAAATCAATTTGTACATTATCTACTATTAAGAATCTACACTTTTACTAACTAACTCTCAAAAGGATATATAGAACTTGGATCTATAGATGTATAATTACAAGATCAAGACATTTGTGTCTTTTTTAAAATAAGACAGCAAATGAATTCTAATATATAAATCAAGTAGAACTGCCCATACAATTAATCATACCAAATTACCAATACTGTGTCTGCCAAGTTAATAAGTGATCATATAAATAACCCTCTTAATCTTATACTCAATTGACTTTTGATTGCATGGAATGTACTAGTTCTAAATACATTTCTGAGTGCACTTATATATTAAAAAAAAAAGAAAAAAAATATTGATTAGCCTTTTAGATCCTCTCATATTGCACTTAATGAAATCACATCAAGTAAAGCTTTGATGCAGCCTTACAAACTTGAGCAACTTTTGAAAAGCTTACAATTCAAGTTTCACTTAGAGCTACACAGTACTACTGATGTAAACTTGCAGAGTCAAAAGATGCATGCCACCTGCCACTGACATTGATTTTTGCAAGACTTCATAGCAAAAGTTCCCAATTCTAAAAGATCTGATAAGTTGCAAGCACAAAGGCCTGGATGTATGTTCAGCAATCATAATTTGGATAGGAAATCACTCTTTAATTAGATGCATATGACTAATTTTTTCCTTTTGCCTGCTCGAGTAGTCACTTCACTAAGATTAGTAGAAAGGCCTGAGGCCAGAATATATAGCAAGTAATTAAGAGTAATAATGTTCATATAGAAAACAAGCAGATGTTGCCAAATTTTTCAATATGTTTTCATAATAATTCGTCCAAATTAATAAATGTTTCTAGTCAATTCAAAGAATCTTTTGATCAGCCTTTAGGGTCCTTAATTTCTTCCTTTCCTTCAAACGGTAAGAAAAGAGAGAGAAGCAGATCACTTCTCCTCTGTGAGTGAGCAGGACAAATCAAATCAGAGCATGTCTCTATTGGCTGATGGTTAATATGTAAAGGGTTATCATTAATAAAGTCTGAGGATTAAATTATAGCGAAATTAAGTATCTGTCCTCCCTTATACACTAGTCATTGTTCGGGCAAGTAGCCCCCGTGATTTACCTCTTTCATGTTAGCCTTGGGACCGATTGACAGAGACGCTAGGAGCGAACGAATCACCTTTTACCACTAACTATTAACTTTGAACTGTACAATTGTCCAGATATCTTATCTTAGGATCCTCCGTATTATTAAAACCATTACGGTTAATGAAAATTTGTTATAGAAATGTACAAAGTCGAGAATAAATAAATGGATAAAATAAATTTTTAAATATATTTTATTAATAAATAAATAGAGATCAATACATAACTTGCTCACTCACTAATCCGACTCCTTAATTATAAGCCACTAACTCTTCGACATTAATTATCTTGTTACCTCTCTCCCACTAACTCAATTACAAATCTATTTCTTTAATAATTTCAATAACCATTAACTTTCCCTTTTGTCAACTCATAAATCCACCCTCATTGATATCAAAAAGCATAAAATTCACCTGTCAAAAAGCATAACTATCAGAATCTGATGAGTTAAAAAATAAATTTATCTAGTTAAGAAATTAATTAAATAATATTAAGGATATTTACACATAACATCACTAGTCTGTACATTGCTCCAAGTTCAAAGATTAATTTTAGGCCAGGCTCGCAGCCCATTAATGCGCTCATTTGTGCTGCACTACAGATACAAATTAGGCTGGGCCGTGGGCCCTGGGCCCATTTGACGCTGCAATCAGCTCATTTTGACATCCTTTAGGAATTAGGCATACAAAATGAGTGTTCCCAACATTGTTTGTAGAATCGTGAACGTACGTAGGATCGATTTAGGATCAGAATCGGATCGATTGAGATTGGATCGTGTAATCGTACGGTCCTACCAGAAATCATTAAAATTTCAAAATACATAATTAATGATTAGAAAAATATCTTAAAAACTTATTTACATATAAATAAATTACTAATTTTCTATATATATTTAATCATTTATCATTAACACTTCAAGTTACATTATTAGATGTACAAATTTAAATTAACTAGTAATTTAACTATCATTCTCACACAATAGTACTATTACTCAATAATAGTTATATGAAAAAAAATATAAACTTTCTATTAACACAATAATAATAATAATCACATTCAATTTCAAGAATATTCTTTTGTTTTATAGATTATCCAATTTAAAGGTAACAAAGTACCTAACCTACGTAGTAGAAACTATTGAATTCTTTGATTTGAATATGAACGCTGGAAATAATATTATAAAAACTTATTGACTTCGCAGTATATTAGACAATAGACATCCAAAAATTCATCATTTTAAGAAAAAGAAATGACAGAATATTTTTATTAAAATCTAACTGAAAATTAATTAAATAGATATTTAAATAATCCTAAAATCCTACCATAATTCTACAAAAGATAAAAAAAAACAATAATAATAAAAGATAAAATCTGTTGGCTTCAATAAAAACTTTAAATTATATTTTTTGGATTTAAAACTAGGTGATAATTATATATCTCTAAACGAGCTTAGATTTGATATAGTATAGGTCTTGTGATTCAATCTAAGTTAAAAGTTATGCCTTTTCAAAGTTTTCCTTGATCATGTTCTGATTCTGCTCTGATCCTACTAATCCTGTTGATCTTACTGCGATCCTACTGTAAAAAATAATTCTACACGATTCTGAATCAATTTGTACTTTATGATCACAATTTTATACGATCCTACGATTTAAAATCGCGATTCTATACACTATGGTGCCCATTGCCCAATGCTAATAGCTTATCCAAATTTAATTTCATCTTTTTAATATTCTTTCTTTTTAGAAAGTGCATTGCCCAAGGCTAATCTCCAATGAAGAAAATAAAAAGAGGCCCAGTGGCCAATTTCTGAAATGAACCGACTTAGCTTGCTAGAAGAAATATAAGATTATCCAACAGAATATGTCATTGTTACCACAAACTTGCCGCACGAATCCAGATACAGTTCTTAATATATAAATAAGTTAATTAGTGAGAGGTTGATAAATTTATTATAATAAAATAAAGATTAAATTTCGACAGATACAGGGCCACAGAGTAGTAATCTACAAACAAAAGTATATATGGACAATGGAGTCGGTGCGTGCAGGTGCAGCAACTACGCACGCTGCCCACTTCAGTCCCATTTCAACAACTTTCACACAGATCAACACGTACCCTACCTAGCTAGCTTGCTAATATAATTACCCTTAAATGACGTACAGATAAGGTTGGCAATTTGAGTGGATCGGATTGTAAAATCTTTATTTTTAACTCTCAATTTGAATTTGATCCAAATCTGAATTCAACCCGAAATTCTCAATCCGAATCCGAATTGAATTCAATCCGAAATCCTCAATCCGAACTCGAACCCGACCAATCCAAATCTGACCCAGACAACCCGTATAACCCGATCTAAAATAACTTTTTTTTTTTATTATTTTCCTAATAATTCTTCAATTTTATCTCAATACTCCGTCACTATTACACTAACATTGATATTAATATACATAAACACATCTTAATTTTTAAAATAAAATTCAATTTAACCCTAAAAAATTAATTAACCACTAATTTTGGGTCAATCCAAATCCGACCCGACCTAACCCGAACCCAACCAGAAAGTTTTCAACCCAAACCCGACCCGAACCCAAAATTGATTTTTTTCGGATCGACTCGGGTTGGGTCATCGAGTCGGATTTATTTTTGACACTCCTACGTACGGACACTAACCATGTGTCCATGTGCTCTGCTGCCCCCCTCTCTCGCGTCGGTAAGGATGTTCAGTTATCTTTTAAATATTTACGATTTAATTTATAGATACAATACATTTGTAAAAAATTTTGTTTTAAATATGACTCATAGTTAAATAATATTAGACTTTTAGACTATCCATTAGGAATATTTTGTAATTTAATGATCAATAAAATTTTTTTCATAGAACTCACTCTCGGAAAATAACTCGATTAATCATTTAGATCTATCTCGCGTGGGCCAACGCCGAATCGAAGCTCACATAATTAAGTAGCATGCGCGCGTCAGTAACAGCCAGAATTAACTAGACGTCGGGCATATATCTCTCCTATGTCTTAACCATTTGTACTTACGGTTAATAGTCACCCGTGATTTACCTTCTCCATTAGCTGGGACGGGGCGCTGGGGCAAGCTTTCACCTTCGACGCACATTTACTCGCAGTAATTAAAAAGCCCAACTGCGATCGCCAGTCCTGTGAGTCTGCAGACGAGATGGGAAGCAGCAGCAGCTCCCGGTGCCCACCTGCTTGCTGCTCTCCTTGCATGCGCCAGCCTGTTCTTTGACGACCCTCCTCTGCTCTGCTCTGCTCCCCTTTTCGCTAGCTGCCTATATAAACCACCGCTCGCCAGCGACTTCTCTTCACTACTCCACCACCGAGTGACGACGAGTTGAGTATTATGTATCTGCGCACTATGGCCCCCCTCAGGCTCGCAGTACTCTTTCTCTTCGCATCTCTTCTTATCGTCAGCAGCACTAAAGTAAGTCGAAATCATAGCGAACAATTTTAAGGAGGAATCTCATCTGTTAGCTAGATCTGTCTGTTGCTGTATATAACAGGTCGCATCGGATGGCGAGGAGCAGTATTTTGCGGATGCTGCTTATGCGAAGCCCCCGGCAGCAGCTGTGGCGCCGCCAGCGGGGGTTCCTCCGGCGCCGGCGCCTCCTGCTCCCCGCTTAATCAAGGACATCCGAGGTGTGTGTGTGTATGTAAACGGAACGTGCGTGCGGGGTTAATTAGTAGTTTAGCTAGTGTGGGTGAGTACTGATCAGCAGGTGTTTGATGAAATGACAGAGTGCGGGCCGGCGTGCGCCGAGCGGTGCGCGCTGCACTCGCGGAAGAACGTGTGCGGGAGGGCGTGCGCCACCTGCTGCCGCGAGTGTAAGTGCG
>JBBPFQ010000031.1:24008-41251 GCA_037974815.1 Kaempferia elegans
AGTGATGTTTTATGAAAAAGCGTACCTTTGGCCCTCCTCTCGAGGACTATTTATAGGGGGAGGAGCGTCCGATGGCCGTGGACACGTGTCACTCTACTGGTCTACTTGGGCTTTGGCCGCATGCGGGCCGCGCCTATAGCCTTTGCCACGTGTCTTATGCTGATTGGTGTGCAAGCTGGTCGGAATATTCCTCGACAAACCGTTACACTAAACGACAAAAGGTGTAGGCTGGTCGGGATATTCCCCGCCAAGTCGTTATAGTGTCGACAAACTGTCTTTGTCGTTTGTGTGCAGTCGGGAACATTTTCTGATACTGCTCTGATATTCTCTGGCCATTCGGTTACGCTAGACGACGGAGTACCTTTGTCTTCATATGCCGATCGGACGAGATCGTTATGGCTGCTCGGCCATGCGATCCACTCGGTTATGGACTTTGGCGAGTGAGCATTTCGCCGACCGGTCTCTCTTTTATCGGGGCGGGTCTTCACCTTGTTTAGCCGAACGGATTGCATGCTCCTCGGCTCTGTTCTCTGATGTTCCGGTCTGCTGCTTAACTAGGGCGGTTGCCGCGGGGTATCCGACCGGGAATATTAACCGGTCGGCGTTACCACCCGATCTGCCTGAAGCATGCTTATCTGGCTCCTATGTTGACCAGCTGACCTGGATCTCGGCTTGACTTCTGTGGATGACCTGGATACTTCTCTGACCGGATATTGACCCCGGATCATATGCATTTATTTTCAATATGTCACATTAATATCACATAAAAAAGTAAAAAAATCTATTATAATATTTCTAATAGTAAAATCTTTTAACATGTTTTTTTTACATTATAATTTAAAAAATTATTATTCTCTCTATAATAAAAAAAAAACCTCCATAAAATGATCGTCGACATCCCTTTTAAGAGAAAAAAATATGTTTGAAAAATAAAACTGGTTCTACAACTAAAAAGCTCAAACCTCACCTCCACACTCATTAAACTTTTTTTCTTAAAGTTTTTTAGTTTTACAAACCTTCTACAAAACTTACATTGGAGATGCTCTTAACTAACTAGCCTGCATCTACAGTAGCTTGATAGTACGGTAGTTTGTCCGCACGCATTAGTTAAGACATAAGAGAATATCATACGATGTCTTAGACTAAAATTTAGTGGGTCTTAGTATATATCTCTTTCACCTTTAAATATTTACATTAATAATTAATAGTCATCCGTTAGGGACAAATTGACGAGGTAATATAAGAATAGTCTTTCTTACCACATTGTTAGTCTGCACATTCACGGTGCCAAGCTGGCCATTATAGATGGCCCTCAAGGGGTCACTTCCAAGCACCTTGATCACTTTTATTGTGAGGCGTTTGAGGTCCCCGTGGTGGATGTAGAGGTGTGTATATATATACACAGATATAAAATTGGTATATATATATTATCCGACTATCTGTGGGGGTAATGTTATTGTAGTACTATGAACGTATAAATAATTGTTTCTTATATGTAATTCCATGTGTATTAACTAATGCAATATTATTATCGTATTATAGTAGTTATTTAGTAGTTTTTATAACTGTGCAATAGCTGTTTAGTAGCTTTAATAATTATTTTAAAATATTTTGATTAATTTAAAATGATTTTAATGAGTTGGCAAAATAAATTAATATAAGAATTTTTAAGATCTAGAATCGAGGATTTAAAGATTTAGAGTTTGCCTATAATTGTTTAGCAGCTAGCTTAATTTTATATATAACTATTTGAAAATAATTTTGATAAAATTTAAATAATTTTAACTAAGTTGGTAAAGAATATTGTGATGTATAATATTTAAAATTTAGGATTCAATATTTTAGAATTTAAGATTTAATTATAACTGTACAATATCTACCTACTTAATAATTTCTATGACTATTTTAATGCGATTTGACCCACTTAAAATGAGTTTAATAAAGTTTAAACAATTTTAACCAAATTGATTTAGAATATTTTGATATAATAGCTTAGGATCAACCCGAATAGATTTCGAGTACGTAGCTCCGCCAATGCACTCATATGATAATTTGCTTTAAAAAAATTAATACATTGAAAAATAAGAAAAAATATTTTTAAAAACTAGTAAAATTAACAATAAAAAGGTTATGTATTTAAAAGTTTAATATAATTATTAAATATTATAAAATATGCGTATATAAAAGTAATGTAGTTTTTAAGAATTGTAAAATATATTTTGATAGTTAATTAAGTTTTAACTAAAACTTAATCAAATGTTAAAATAAAATCAAAACGTGGTTAGGTTTGACTAGTCGTTTTATGAAAAATAAAATAATTTTGTGTCACGGATAGTTATAATTAACTTTTTACTTTTTTACATGATGTTAAGCACAATTCGAACTCAAATTTATTGTGATATATCAATTCGGGAAGGCAACACATAGATAGGTATTGTACCACGTTGATAATGTCAATCAATGAAGAGAATTAATCTTGCAAACTAAGATACCCAAAAGAAATCACATTAAAAATGTAGTATTATTCTCTTATAATTTGTAAGGTACAAGGTAGAGACATTCAGTTATCTTTCAAATATCCATCGTTTAATTCCTAAGCATATTTATAAGTATCCAAATGAGACTTGCAACTAAAAGATATTGAACTTTTGAACTGTCTGCCGCTAGTGTTTCTGATTTACTTTAATGATCTAAGAAAATTTTTTATAAAATTTGATCGATTATTCTAAACTTAATATTATTCAAATTGAATAATCATTCGTATAGTTTACAAGCTTAATTAATTAGATTGACTATTTGTCTGTATCCTCTGAAATATCTTGTCGTTGTCTAGTGGATGACACTTTAACAGTGCATTCACTGCAGTAGTAATTCATTGGAGAGTGAGAGAGAGTGAGTGTGGCGGTGGGGAGTGTCAGTGTCCTCCCCTAGATCATTAAACCAGCTGTGAGAATAAAATAGCTGGCGATGTTACCACTCTTTCAATGCAGTGAAAGAACGTGCATGATTGATAAAATAATAATCGGAGGGAAAAGGGCAACATAAACGGCAAATTGCCTTAAAATCTTAAAACAATGTTCATCCCACACTGAAAAGTAATGCCCTAGAACAGTAGCTAAAATTATTACAATCTAAACTAAAATTATTATAATATTATATATGATAGTTTTGATTACGAACATTATTATGTTTTAATAGTCTTAATTAAAATTCTATGGTACTATTGAAATAAAAAGAGATAAAATACTATTTAAATATTTTTACAAATTTGGTACCAAAAAGCACCCTTTCCTTCTTTCCGCAAAAATAAATTTCCAAATGATTCTATGACAACTGGCTGCTCTCATGGAAGACAGCAAGGCATTAATTAGGAGGTACGAAGACAGCTTCTGCCATTGTTTCTTGCATCAGTATCCATGATTTGTTTACTGGTTGGAGACGGTGAAAATGAAGTGCTTGGGTAAATAAAGGCATTGTGAACTCAAAAAGAAGACAAACTTTGAGTCCTATACTCCTATACATAATCTATTGTAATTGAAAATTTTGATAGGAGAGTCTAAATTTTCAATAACTAAATGTTGACACTTGGGAGATCAATTAGAGAGAATATGTCAATTCATCTCACTAATGAGGGGAGCATAAAGAGGTTCCAAGATGTACAAATGTGCAATAGCATGCCCAATGAGATCTCTAATGATAGTGACAAAACTGACAAAACTTTGAACTTTCACTAAAGATGAGTGACAGTTACCAATTGTAGACGGTAGATTGGGATCAAATCCCTACGGTTTGAAATGACCAACCATGGCAACGAACATAAAATTGATCGACTATGAGATCGAAGTTAGCATTGCTGATGACATTTTGTACGAGATAAAACTGCAGGCAAAATTTTCTTCCTTGGACCCCTACGTGCACAAATAGCTAACATTAGAATCAGTAACAAATATTGAAAAACAATTGCAATATCGAGGGAAAAAATAAATATAAATGTACACTAATTGTATGCTTCACTTAAAACTGAACCTCTTCATGATGTGCTACTGAACCTCTTTAAGAGCCACTAACAGTAACCAATCAAGAGAACAGATTTATGAATCAGCCTAGTATTCCCTTATCAAATGTAAATACATAGTAGATGTGCTACTGAAAACATAGCCATTCAAGCAAAGTAGAAAATTAAGTATATAAAATCTGTGCAACAAGGCAAACAAAATACCATCAAAGAAAATGGGCATAAAAAATAATTACCATTGGAATTCCCATTTCTTTTAGGTCATTGTCTCCCATCTGCCTTAATGCAGTCATATCCACCTGAAACCAGATGCAGTATTGAAGAATATAAGCTTGACATTCTATTATTTAATTCTTAAGCATCACCCCTGTTGAATGTTATATAGAATTTAAGAAACTCTTAATAAGAAATTTAGCTCCTATTTAATTTACCAGAATGTCAAAAATAATGAGAAAGTGTTTGTTCCTATATATATATAATATAATACAATATAACTATATCTTATGTGGGACTACACCTATCAACATGTAATTATGACTAGTAATTTTTAATAATTATTGCATTTCGAGCCAGAGCATGAATATCTGTTACATGAAATAGAAAAAAAAAACTCACAAAAACAGAAATTAAGATTGATTAAGACTCCTGAAGATAATAAAACCAAGGAAAAAAATACTAGTGCAGTGGAAATGAAAAGTTTGATGTTGTGACAATATGATCTATGTTTAAAGATATGAGAACTGGACTAAAGTTGATGGCATCTTTAATAAACAAATTCGCAAAAGACCAAGTTAGCAATGATCTTTAACAGATTTGGTATAACCTTCTTCCTTAATTTTTCCCATTATATGTGCTCTAGCTTGTTAAACAAACAAGAAAAAGAACCCCATAAAAAAAGAGAACCCAAGAAATTTGAAGACGATGAAAATGAAGACATAATACTAAAGTAATGAGTGAAAAGTGCTATAGATTATAAGAGATTGCACAGTGAATGATAGATAAAGAGGCACAGTAAGAGGACAGAGTACGCTCCTTTTCAAAGTTGTAAATAATTGAAACAAAAGTGATGCAAAAAGGGTAAGAAGATAAAATTGTTAGATACATAAATAGTATAGGGATCAAGATATAAATACTACAATGGTCAGGACCTATTTGTAATATTATTTTGTAATCATTCTCCACGTGAGTATTTGTCCATGCTCACACACGATCCCATTGTCTTTTTCTTGACTCTAACATTTTAGACTAACTATGAATGGACCCTTGCATCGCCCCAACGCATGCATCCTCCGCAAGCGGCTTCTTGCATTGCCCCCTGTTGCACTCATCCTCCATAACCGACTTCAAGCGTCATCATAGTTCTCACATGGGTTTTAGTGCATCCTTCACCACCACCTCCTCGCCGATAGAGCCTCCAATCAATGCCAAAGTTGTTACCCTGGCAACAACATCGATCATCCACAGCAACACCCCATCACTCTCCAGTTGTGTCTGTTGCAATTATTATCACATTCACCCATGACCCACTTCCGTAAACACTATAAGTTCGAAGGACTTTAACCTATCTCCTCATCTCCAACAGCAGCTGCATTTCATAGCATGACCAGAGGAACAACCCCGGGTTTATTCTATGGCCTCAAAATATCCAACTACATTTGCGACTATCATTCCTACCAATGCTCCCACATTACCATACATTCATTGAGGTATATCAATTGTTTATTTTTTTCACACAATTGGATCCTCTTTGTGGATTTTAGATTCAAGAACCTTTGAACACATTTGATCCTTCAGCCACAAGATGTTTTCTTCGAGACAAGCTTTTCCTTATAAGCTTCCATCTAAGATCATCTTTACCAACCTCATGATCTTTGTGCATTATAAGGCAACAACATGTTAGAGCAGATAAAAGTTGAGATAAAAAGAAATATTTCCTAATATATTTCAGTGGATACTAGATTTTATCTGCTTGTCCCTTGGATTCTTATTCATGAATCTTGAATCATGACCTTCTGTTCTCCGACTGTAAAATGTAAACAATATAACCAGTCTAATGAAATTTAAAACAGAAATTGAATACAGGATAAAAGGAAGTTTAATAAATAACATATAAAAGTATCAAAATTTGTTTCTCATAACCTCAGAGTAATGAGCCAGTAATTTATTCCTTGAAGCTTTCCGGGTAAAATTTAGAGAAGCAATAGACATATCCAGACTTTTAAGTGCTACAACCTCCAAGATCATAGAACTTTTCAAGAAAGGGTAATATTTGTTTTATAATAATCTAGATATTAACTTTCTTATAGCGTTTGATGTCAACATTAGGATAATAAAACCAGAATAAACTGCAAAAAAAAATTAAGACTTCCTAAATAAAGAAGCAGCATAGATATATATGAAATCACACAACAATGTTACTTTTATTTCTATCTCCTGCAAATTATTGTTACAATCTTAAAAATCACTAACATTGATAGCTAACAGAAGTATGTGTGTTTGAATTTAGATATATATTTCTACAAGGGCAAAGACCATAAATCTTATAAAGGTCTTTGAAAAGAGTATGTGTGACATACACTTGAGGCAACCAGTCTTTGTTGAAGCTAACTTTATAGTTTTACAGCAAGAGGCAGCAGTAGCCATGCAAGGTTGGAAATAGAAAACTATCTATAAAATGTAGAAAGTAGGAAAAAGTTTAACAAAAGAAAATGTTAAAGCACAAAAGTGATAATAGTGCAAATAAAATGAGATAAGCAATGCTCAGTATCTCTTGAAATTTCTAGCGAGGAACAAATATGTATACAAGAATTATTTCAATATCTTTCCCTCAAGAGGGCATTTTTAACCAAGTGGATATATTGCTCGTCCCAACATCTTTTTCACTATATATTCATAGAATCACACACCATTTCCTTTCATAATGGTTTCTATAAGAATTGGAATTGTTACATTGCTCTTCAACCTTTTTCTCACTGATGGTTTGCCGCATAAGGAAGGCATATAGTCATCAGACTGTGCACCATCAGAAATAGGTCTTGCTCTCTTGGCAACCTACAGATGAAAGAAAACCACTGAGCTTAGCCAATCATAAACTCCACTGAAAAGATTCGTCAAACAGATTTTGAAATATCAATTTCTATCCCAAATAAGTAAAAATCTTTGCAATACATGCAAGCGATGAAATTTGCATAAAAAAGACAAGTGACAACGGTACTTTTGTTCCAATATAAAAGATTCATCAACCAGATATTTTGAAACATCAATTCCTATCCCAAATGAGTAGGATCAATGAAATTAGAATCTCCAGACAAAACAATTAGAAAGATATCATATATGAGATCATAATCCTACAATGTTAAAATTATTTCATATATGAGATTAGAATAACAATATCAATGTTTATATTTGAGAGGAGAGATCACTTGTAATCAATACAAGAGGTTTGTCCCATTACCTCTTGTAAAGGGATGCTTTTTAGTAGACATGACGGCATCGTCTATACTTGACACCAACTATCGAGCACACACAAGCATCTCATGCAAATACTAATGTTTAGTCGTCCTTGTCTTGCAAGGGAGAGAAATTTTTATTTATAGGTATCACCTATTCACCCTTCCTCTCTATCCAAATTAGCTCGTAAGTGGACCAACTATCGATCTTACCCTGAGATCATAATGTCATAATGAAGCTTGGAATAACCCAGTATTCTAGCTGAGTTCTAATCATTAACCAATAATCTCAATCATGGTCATATTTTCCTTAAAAAAACAACTAAGAGTAAAAAATCAAGTGATATGCACTAAGTTATCTACCAAACAGCCATCAGAACCATAGTATCAGTTGTTATGTGATAAGTTAATAGGATAAAATAAAGCCTTCCCAACTATGTGATTGTTGCTAATGCTACACATTACCATGACAGTAGTTTTCTTGGAAAGAAAGCTTTGACAACTGTTTTAAGAACAGAACTAAAGGGCACACATTCAAACGTATACTTGTAAAACTTTTGACACGCATGAAAATGGAATGTCTAAACAAGAATAATGAGAGAAGATCAAAATACCATGAAATTTGTGCTTGTTACTAAGTTGATACGATAACCAAATTGGTCAAAATTGTAACAAATACTTGATGAAAAGTACAAGAATGCCCCGAAGGTTCATTTAAGTAACCGAAGAAAACAATAAAAGGCACAAAACTAAAGCAATAGTCACATTTATCAAACACTCATGATTCAAAATGAAGATGAATCCTCTTTTGCTCGAACCAAGGGGGTTATTATCAGAACCTTCGCTATTTCTCACACACAGATGCAAGACACCATACTACGAAAGGCAAGCAGAAATAATGCCAGAAGATTTAACAGTAGCATGCATCACCCATTCACTATTATCACCCGAACCTACAATATGTTCTTTACCTGACCGCTTCGTCCCAGCGCACTTGCGAACTGGGAACGGGAAGACATCCTTCTGTTCTGCTCTTTCCAGTTCGTCCTCCGTTGTCGAGGGTTTACCTTCGTCCAATCCAGCGACACAAGACGGAACTAGATCCCAACCCTAACGAATCATGTCGGAGGATTTCAGAGATTGAGAGAGTTTGAATTGAGTCCGTGCCTCCACGGAATGAGTCGGATCGATTCAGGAAAATAGGAAATTACCTATTTATTATTAACATTACTGTGTGTGTATATATATATATATATTTCCGAATGTGCTTAACTGAACAAAAATATTAAAAAAAACAAATTTTTTATTTTTTGTACACTATTTTAAATATAGATGATATATACGCATTAGTCTAAATAATACCGTGTACAAATTATGTCTGATATTTTTGTTAAACTATTAATATTCCTATTATTAGGATTTTTTAAAAGGTGATATGAACTTTATAATTTTTAATAAATTGCATTGTCTGTTTAACTATTTCTTGAAAAATATAAGCAATGATGATTTTTATATTGTAACATATGAGTGTAATTAGACCTCTCATATAAATTTCAATGGGTTAAGATATGGGAAGTTGTCTTATGAGATATTGAGGTCGAAATTCGACGCGTCCGAACATATACCTCCTCTATGTCTTGACCATCTACACTAATAGCTAGTAGTCACCCGTGATTTACTTCCTTTATGTTAATCACCTCCTCTATGTTAACCTGAGACGTATTGATTGAGAGTCACTATATATTTCAATGGGAGTCACTAGCTAACAATATGAAATCTTGAGAGTTGTCAATTGAATTATTTTTGTTGGCAAATCAAATGCCAGAGGGGTTAGTTCAAGGTTAATTATGAATGCATGATGAAGACTCTCTAACCTTAAAAAAAAATAAGAGGGGTTGACGTTTTTTTAGTGACACTTAACTAGTAATAAATCAAGTGCAAGCTATAGAGTTATTATTTATCCACCATTGGGTATAAACTCTTAAGAAATATTTCTAAATATTTATAAGGCAACTAGATCCAGCAGTAGTTAATAACGTCATTTAATTAACAATCTGATCGAGATATCAAAGTACTCTCCGTTAGATGACACCACTCCAAACAATGTCGTTGCATCGAAAACCATGCGAGCTCATTGATTCATTGAACTTGGCTCTCCTTTCTCCATAATTAATAAATAAATAAATCAATTAATTAGCAGCAGCAAGTGGGTCTTAATAATTAATTAATTAATTGGCATATAGAGAATTTAGAATAATGGGTAAGAGACTATATATAATAGTTGGAAAATTTTGATGTAGGTCATTGGATAAGGATTAGTTGAAATGGCTCTCATCTGACTCAGCTTGGCCCCACCATTACCGAAAATGTGTCAAAGTCAACCACCTTCCTATTAGAAGATTAAGGGGAAAAAATGATGTCTCCTTGCAGGCCATTGTGATTATGTTCTTGGAGTTACGTGATACATTTTTCTTCTGAATGCGGTGCATGCGTCACATGATGGTGCTGCTGTGCAGGCGCTGGGCACGGCAAGATTCAGGCTAGAATAATGACTGAACTAAAAGTTGATAAAAATTGTTGATCATGTGCTTAATCTTATCTCATGAACAATAAATATGCATGATGAGGTGGATAACGGGACTGTGAAAGTTAAGTTAATATTCGAGCAAATAGTTCACAAGCCAGATGAATAAATTAGGTGGTCAGACGGTGAGACCTAGATCGCCGAACCAAGAACCAAACTCGAGATGAAGTAGGTGTAAGTCAGGACGACGGATGGAACAGGACGTTCGATGAGCTGGCTTATTGATCATATCACCGGATGGTTGATCGGACAGACTGCTCGGTTGACCACCTCTTTTTTGAACTAACGATCATAGAATGAGCGTATCACCGAGAGACGACTCAGTCGGCATTCGACTTGGTCAGAAGGCTCCTCGGGAAAGGCTAGTATAATGACTAACAGGGTGTGTGTGAACACGAGACAAACAACCCTCCATGACCTTTATAGG
Organism: Kaempferia elegans; assembly: GCA_037974815.1. Lineage (NCBI taxonomy): Eukaryota > Viridiplantae > Streptophyta > Magnoliopsida > Zingiberales > Zingiberaceae > Kaempferia > Kaempferia elegans. The sequence goes on from JBBPFQ010000031.1 coordinate 34,484, forward strand.
TGGTCGTTTGGCTATCACACCTAATCGGAGGAAGGGAGTCACTTGGCAGGGATTTCACCTACCTTTTTTGGCGCCTAGTGCAGCGATTAATCAAAATATCTACTGTCAGAGAATATGTCATGTATTTCTATATACGGAGGAAGCTTCTTAAGACTTAAACGTACGAATTGCATAACCAATTATGGTAAGCCTATTAAGAAATGTTGTAGAATGTCAAAACCGTCTATCCCATTTCATTGAGTACCTCGACATCCGTGCTGAGTAAAGTTCAAGTATAAATAGAGTGTCTCATAACCCGTAGAGGAGGATGATTATCATTAATTACCATTCCTTCTCTAGTATTTTCTCCATTCACAATCACTACACTTACTTTAACGTCGGAGGACCAGATCTGAGGACGCCTTCCCTAATTCAGTTGCTAACGCTCCTGCTGATTTAGATGTTAGTACGCAGGACCATGAGTTCGATAAGAAGTCATGTATCAATATTCCTCTCTAAGTTTTTTTCTGTGATACGTCGACATTCAAATTTTTTTTTATTAGTATCCTTCTTCCTATTTCTAATCAGGATCAATGAATTATGGAAAACGTTACTGAGAGCGAAATGATAAACAACATCCTAAACACTATTACTTAGAAATTAATCAAATCGACTTAATACACAAAGTAAAACAAGCAAAAAAGGACTGAATGGATTTGGAATGGGCAGAGAAACCGATGGTGCAGTGGTTTTGGACCAGCATCAGACTGGAATCTATAGATGGGTTCTGACTCTGATACGGTCGTCGCGAGAAGAACTACGACGAATGGCAAACGAGAAGAAGAAAGTGCTGGTTATTGTACATTATAAATATACTGCAAGGAGCTCTCCCATTCCTCATTCCTTCTTCGCTTGCCGTTTTCTTCTTTTCTTGGGAGATTTTGCTTCCGACCACATCTCTGCCTCAGACTCCTTGGGTAACGTCGCTCTCCCTAAAAGATCTATTTTTGGTTCCTAATTAAATTTAGTTGTCGACTCCGATTCTTCTTGTCCATTCAATAAATATTCAACAACGGTTTCCAAAAACTCCAACAGAGTTGGGCATTTCCATCAAGGTTTTCTCTACTTTCCAACGCATGGAGATATTTTTCTTCTTGCGATAGTAAAGGAGGAAGAAAGAAAACTCTGATTTGGTTCCTTGAATCTAGAAGTCTCTTTTTTCTAGAGCTTCTGTGACCATCACTTATTTAAGTGTTCCAGTAAGTTGTTTGTTAGACTACTGTTTCTGTTTCAGCCTATTTCTTTGAGTTGAATTGTATGATTAATGCTGTCATCCGGTTATAATATTACTCCATCCTCTTGTTCATTTATTGTTCCATAGCAGAGGCTAACTCTTCAGGTTTTAGGCTTCTCATGGCTGGCCGCACCTTGACTCGCGTTCTTAGCTTCAAGGAACGACTCACTGATTCCCTCTCTGCTAATCCGAATGAACTGCTGGCTGTCTTCACGAGGTATGGAACTGATCTAACCTCAAAAAACTGTGATTTTGGTAATTAATTATGTTTTCTCTATCGATGTTCAGATATGTTAACCAGGGAAAGGGGATGCTGCAAAGACACCAATTGCTTGCAGAGTTTGAAGCCGCATTCTCTACGGAAGAGAGAGAAAAGCTGAAAGGAGGAGGTTTCGAAGATGTTGTAAGAGCTGCACAGGTCTGTGGTGCGCACGAACTGTTTGTTTTTTTGTCGTCGTTAGCAGAACTGATGATTCTGTGGTGTGCAGGAAGCCATCGTCATACCGCCGCTGGTCGCTATTGCCATTCGGCCTAGGCCTGGTGTCTGGGAATATGTTCAGGTGAACGTGAGTGAGTTGGGCGTGGGCGAGCTCACTGAATCTGAGTACCTGCAGTTCAAGGAGAAACTTGTGGACGGAGTGTACGTTGATCTACGATCTAAATTGATGTTTATGTAAGCAATTGAAGTTACAGTTTTGTTTCCTCTTGTTCAGTTCTGACGGTGACTTTGTGCTGGAGTTGGATTTTGAACCCTTCAATGCTTCTTTCCCCCGTCCGTCACTGTCGAAATCCATCGGCAACGGAGTCGAGTTCTTGAACAGACATCTATCTTCAAAGATGTTCGTTGACAAGGAGAGCATGTACCCACTGCTTGCTTTTCTGCAGAAGCACAGTTACAAGGGCACGGTACTCGTTTTGTAGACGATAATCATAATCATATAGACTGTGATAAAAGCTTCTTATATATATTGCTGTCGTGATTTACTTGTAGGTGATGATGCTGAATGAAAGAATACGAAGCCCTAGCGGCCTGCAATCAGCACTGAGGAAGGCTGAGGGATATCTGCTGAGCATCCCTGCAGACACTCCATACTCCGAGTTCAATGATAGGTAACTTCCTCTGTACTCACTGATCATGATCTTCAAGTGTTGTACTACTAAAGATTTGTTTTTTAGATTTCAAGAGCTTGGTTTTGAGAAGGGGTGGGGTGACACGGCTAGACGTGTACTCGAAACCATGCACATGCTTCTTGATCTTCTTGAGGCCCCTGATCCATGCACGCTGGAGAAATTCCTTGGAACAATTCCAATGGTCTTTAACGTCGTCATCCTATCCCCGCATGGATATTTTGCACAAGCTAATGTTTTGGGATACCCTGACACTGGTGGCCAGGTGCCAATTCTTCCAAGTTCATTTTCAGCAGGTGTTGCACCCCACGATCTCTTACTTGTATCTTCCAATCCATCTGCAGGTCGTTTACATCTTGGATCAAGTCCGTGCCTTGGAGAATGAGATGCTCCTCCGAATCAAGCAGCAAGGCCTTAACATCACTCCCCGTATTCTCATTGTAAACATGACATCCAAAAACATGCTCGAATCGAGTTTAATTAGACATGCTCATCACAATGACCTTGTGTGATTTCATTCTGATAACAGGTTACTAGATTGCTCCCTGATGCAGTAGGGACTACTTGCAGCCAGCGACTTGAACAGGTCGAAGGAACAGAGCACACGAGCATTCTGCGAGTGCCTTTCAGAAACAAAAATGGGATCCTACGCAGATGGATATCTCGTTTTGATGTGTGGCCTTACCTAGAGACTTACACCGATGTAAATGTTTGCTCTGCTCTTTCCCCCCTAAAATCTTATACCTGAAACTAACACTGAGGTTTATATATCATCTTTCTTATGCAACAGGATGTCATAAAAGAACTTGATATAGAGCTTCAATTAACGCCGGATTTGATAATTGGAAACTACAGCGATGGGAATTTAGTAGCATCTTTGCTTGCGCATAAACTAGGTGTCACTCAAGTATGAACAGAATGCACACTTTGATTCTTTCCCGAGTAGTGCCTTATCATTAGTTATAATCTCAACTTTTCTACTTGCAGTGCACAATTGCCCATGCTTTGGAGAAGACAAAGTACCCGAATTCTGATATCTACTGGAAGAAGTTCGAGAAGCAATATCACTTCTCTTCCCAATTCACAGCTGATTTGTTTGCCATGAACCATACTGATTTCATCATCACTAGCACCTTCCAAGAGATTGCTGGAAGGTAACTTGTCATCTTAATTACTTCTGATTTAGTTGCTATAAAACTTATCTGAACATATATATTTCTGTGTTACAGTAAGGACACTGTGGGACAGTATGAGTCTCACACTGCATTTACCCTTCCTGGACTATACCGTGTTGTGCATGGAATCAATGTGTTCGATCCGAAGTTTAACATTGTTTCACCTGGAGCTGATATGTCAGTCTACTTCCCTCACTTTGAAACTGAGAAAAGACTTAACCACTTCCACCCTGAGATTGAGGAGTTGCTTTTTAGTGACGTCGAGAACGATGAGCACAAGTAAGATCCTCTCACAAGTTAGATTGGTGTCATCCTTTGAGCTAACGAAGTTGTTTTGATATTGCGCAGGTTTGTGCTGAAGGACAGAAACAAACCCATCATCTTCTCAATGGCAAGATTAGATCGCGTGAAAAACTTAACAGGTCTTGTAGAGATATACGGCAAGAGCCCGAGGTTGCGCGAACTGGTTAACCTTGTTGTGGTGGCGGGAGATCATGGCAAGGAATCGAAGGATATCGAGGAGCTAGCTGAAAGGAAGAAGATGTTTGATCTTATCGAGCAGTACAATCTGAATGGTCAGATAAGGTGGATCTCAGCACAGATGGATCGGTTTCGCAACGGGGAGCTGTACCGATACATTGCTGATACTAAAGGAGCATTTGTGCAGGTAAATTGACATTGATCTGTCTTCTCTTTTGGGAATTGGGAGGCATCAGAATCTACAATTAATCTCGACTGACTGACTGAAATCCATTATTTGTTTAGCCTGCCTTGTATGAAGCTTTCGGGCTGACGGTGGTCGAATCCATGACCTGCGGTCTGCCTACCTTTGCGACGGCGTACGGAGGTCCTGCAGAAATCATTGTTCATGGAGTATCTGGCTTCCACATTGATCCTTACCAAGGGGATAAAGCTTCTGAGATCCTGATCGAATTCTTTGAGAAAAGCAAGGACGATGGCACCCACTGGGATAAAATTTCCAGAGGAGGATTGCAGAGGATCTACGAGAAGTGAATTACCTCTTTCTTTTCCTTTGCAATGTTTGAATATTGATACGTATATATCATTCAAATCTGCATGGAAACTTCAATAGGTACACTTGGAAGCTGTACTCCGAGAGGCTGATGACGTTGACTGGTGTTTATGGATTCTGGAAGCATGTTTCAAACCTGGAGAGGCGTGAGACCCGTCGTTACCTTGAAATGTTTTATGCCCTCAAGTATCGTGCCTTGGTAAGATCTTTGATCCACTTTGAGTACTTGCTTACTGATCAGTTACGTTCTAATCTGATTCAACATGTATATATGATTCCAGGCAAGCTCTGTTCCTTTGTCTTTCGACCCCGAAAACAACACAGAGATTAATACAGCTCCCGCTGAGTAATTCTCAAGACATTTACTGAGTAATTAATAAGATTATGCTATCAGTCTATCCGATTCCAATTCTGGGGACGTTGTTTTCGCTCCTCCATTTGAGTGTCTGTAATCTTTCCAATTTGCTTTGACCTTTGCAACAACACTTTGAGTGATGAAACTCAGATTTTCGGTTTCTATTTTACTTGTCGATTTTGTTTCAGAGAAGCAAATGGAATCTACGTACGTTCCAATGTTTCTCAGGATATTGTTGAGTTTTGTTTAAAAATTTATACACTTTCTTTGGATTTTGATATTATATGTGTATGTGTTTAGTCCCACATTGATAAGCATGGAGAGTTAGAAGGCTTTATATATAAAGTCCTTCTAATCTTGCTTAGTAATATTAAAGGTATTTACACGCATGCGCGGGCTGAGCCCAAAATAAGTGGTTTTAGGGAGGTTTGTCTCGCACTCGCAAGCGACACGTGTTTATTCGCATTGTTCCCCTTTTTCTTAGGCGACGTTGCCTCCTTTGCCTCTTTGGATCTATAAAAAGGCCGTAGTGTTTATTATAGTCGCACTTAATTCAAATTTGAAAAATCCGATACTCGGATTACACTAGCGTGAGGTATAAAAATATTAAAAATTTTGCCAGCCAATGTATATTTATTTATTTTATTCTCTTCTCTACAAATATATTTTTCACTATAAATTCATTTCTTTTCAAGTGCTTTTGTCGTTCCAATGTAAAATCAATAAAATAAAATAAAAATATCTCACTTTGGCGAGGGCACGTTTTTACATTAATAAAAATAAAAAAAATCGGAAGTATCGCACGCAGGAGACATTTGGGAGATTATCGAGAGTCCACTGCGTTTGTTGTCTGTACTATTTGAGCGGGCGGCGTGGTCGTCCGCTACGGCCACACGCATTCCGGAATGGGCCTACGCACGACACGTGCGTACGGCTGTGGCTGGGTTCGACCCAAAGTAGAGTAGGCGGGAGCACCGCCGTAGCCCCACGTGCGTTACAGGAACAACATGTTGAGTAATAGTTTAAATAATTCATTTTTTTATTTAAAATTGTTTTTTATATAAACATTGCTTCCTCAGGTTTAATCTAAGGTTTATTTATATAAAATTATTAATATTTTAAATCATTTTTTAAATTTAAAGTAAGTGATGACATAATGGAATATATGGAGGCTAACGAAGGTCAATTAAAGTTAAGTCCATTTTCGATCAAACGATTTATGTGATATCTAAATAGATCATCTTACTATATACACATAGTTAAAGTCAAATCTAGACTAAATAGTAAACTCACCGATCGAACAGACTACTCATTCATTCGATAGATCTCATCAAGCGGATTGACGAAGCAAAGGTAATATGACATCATGAAACAGAGCTTCAATAACCAACCGAACGGATCACTTGATCAGCCTCTTTGGAAGATAAGTGCATGAGCAAGTGTGTAACAAATCAAACAGATCGACCGAATGGCTCGTTGAACAGAACAAACAAGGCGTCCGAACAGCCCGCCGAGTAATACCAAATAGGATGATCGTTCGGCTCTAAGCTGATATACTTTCTTGTCGCTTAGTACAATGATCAAATAAGAATATTCGCTGTCAGAAGATGCGCGTGACAATTCCTTGTTTCTTATTCTGACATATACGGTGACAATTCTTTGTTTCTTATTCTGACATATACGGATTGTACGCTCAATTAAGAAAAGACAGTTAAGGAAACACAACAATATGTCATAAATGTCCATGCTATTTTGGGAAGCTCCTTAATCCCCGCGCTAGGTAACACCCATGTATAAATATGAC
>JBBPFQ010000031.1:76573-87405 GCA_037974815.1 Kaempferia elegans
CTTTTTTCTTTTTTTGTCTTTTTTGATATCCAGAGAGTTGTTTCATAATGGGAGATAATTATGAAAATAAGCAATAAACAAAGAACAATAAAACCTTATATGAAGAATTTTTCTTCAATTTGAAATCCACTTATATTAGATCTTACGAAGATATCCTGCAAATTCATAAAAAAATACAATTCAATTATCTAAGAGTTAGAATCTTATTCGTGCAATTAAAGACACAAGTATATCAATTTTATTAAAAAAATCAAAATACAAATATACTAGAAAACAATAGTAATTGTTCATCAAATAAAAATTGATAAATAAAAAAAATGTATATGGACATAATATGCATAAATTGCATATAATGTGCACTTGATACAATGAAAGTAAGAACTTTTTACCATGCACTTGTTACTATACACTTGTTATCAGTGGTCAAACAAATTTTGAATCATGAACTTGTATCATGGATTTTTATTTTGAATCAAACGAATTATATACATGCATATGAAAAATACTTGTTTAGTTTCATCATAGCATATGAAAAAAATGAATAATACAGTGCAGAAACAAAATTTATAAAACAAAAGCATGATTAATAAGAAAAATTATTTACCTATAAGGTAAATCTTCTGGAAAGATGGTTCTTGACTTCTTGTTAAAATATTGCTAAGAAGTAAGATCTAGTCTGGACTCTGGACAGTGGCACAGAGCCACAGAGCCGACCAGGCTCGTAGTCACGGTGAGGCCGTGAGAGTTGAGACTGTGAGAGAGGCAGAGCTAGGGCTCCGGCACCGAAGAGGTCTTGCCAGTTAGCAGTTGCTGTCTTGGCGAGGAGAGTCGGCGGCTTGGCGCTACTCGCTAGGGCTCCGCCGCTCCGGCGCCGAAGGATTCGCGAGGGCCCAGGGTGAGACGGCGAGTTGGCGGTAGGACTCCGACGCCGAACCGGACGACCGAATCACCGAAGGGTTCGGGCTGGCGAAGGTGAGTTGGCGCTAGGAATTTGGCGACTGATGTCTCGCGGTCTCGGGCTCTCGGCGAATGGGCGTCAAGAGCAGAAGAGGAGGCGAACGGTCGAAAAGGGAGGCGAACGGGCGAAAAAGATTCGTGAATTGTGAAGAGGAGCGAACGGGCGAAAAGGAGAAAATTTTGATTTAGAGAAAAAATTTATTATATTATATATAGATATATAGATGATGGGCCCCTAATATATTTGGGCCCTGGGCAGGGGCCCTGGTAGCCCTGGCCCAGGGCCGGCTCTGTATATTAGAAACACAGCCCCCATTTGCCAAAATAATTGAGTTATCCAGATATTGTAGTTTTATACTTGTTCTATTAACTCTAGTATGAAAACTTTGTACTCTGTTAATGTGATAATATAACACAGGGATGTCTTTGTGCATGGCTGAAAAGTTAATATCATCTGACGATCAGTCTTAATCTAAAAACAGACATATCTGACCTAAACTGGAAAATCAACCCCCAAAATTCAGGTTTTCTTGGATCTTCTTGAGTCTCAAATCATATTTTGGGATTGTGAAACATTACCCTTCATGTACTAGTTTCTATATAAAACCTGAAATGCTTGGGTATTTAATTATTACGTAATACATATAAATATTTTCTTATACACTATATAGTCATTACTTATAAAGTGACTTAAGGGGGTGTATTCATTAGTGATAGTTTTTTATAGAGTTGATAGATTTTTATTGACATTTATAGAATTGCATAGAGTTGTGAAAAGAATTCTATAGACTTTTATAAACTTTTTTTGCATGACTTTTATAGACATTTTTAAATTTTTTTATAAAAATTTATGGATTTCATAATTTAATAATATCTAGTTATTTTCTAACACTTCCGTCACATATGGTCATCAAGAAGAAAAATATTATTCTTATATATATATACATATTTTAAATTGTAAAAAATATTTGAAAAAAAACATGCGGAGCAAAGCCTCGGTGGCATAGTCTAGGAGACCGGCGCAAACATATTGGCAAATCAAGATAGAGAATGTCTAGTTGGTGATGAGGATTCCCAAAGTACGCATTTGATCCATTAAGAATAAACGACAAAGCATCGAGAATGGTAAGAAGAGCACAAATCAAGCTGGGGAAGCAGTACCTCACCACTGGTCTCTCCAAAGATAAAGGAAGAAGCAGCAAAAACAGAGAAAGCAATGATGAAGGTTGAAGAAGTCGGGGTTGTTGATGCCTTAAGACGAAGGAAGCAGGGGAAGACAAAAGAGAGGCAACGGCGGCCGAAAGATAAAACATGTAAAATTAAAAGTCCATAGAAATCTCTAGGATGAATAGATGACTTTTTATTTTATTTTTTAAGGTTTACCAAGGCTTTAAATGGTATAAATTTTAAATTTTAAAGAATCCATGAAAATCTATTGAAAGTTTGGATACCAAAAGATTTTCATGGAGTTTTAAAAAGTCGAGTTTCAATACCACATGACTTTTTAAAACTCTATAAAAATCTAATTTGGATATCACTAAATTTTTATAGAGTTTATAAAAGTCTAAATTGAATACTCCTAGAATTTTAAAATCTATAAAAGTTATTGAAAGTAATTAAAAATCCAAGATTGAATGCACCAGAAGCCAATACGCTTCAAATCCTTATTCCTACTTCACGGCTTATATATGACTAGTCGATAAGTCACTTTCAGAAAGTTCACTATCTTTCTGCTTTGTAAATAACCTACGTACTTGATCTTGTCTGTACGGTGAGTCAGTGGACGTCGAAAAGAATCTTGCACAGTCAGACGAGGAGATTGTTGATGTGGAGCCGCACTTGAATCTGCACACCAATAGACGAGCAGACAACGTTAGCGACCAAACAGGAGTCATCGCCCCTTGTTTGGTCCTCCGACGCTCAAGTTAGCTCAAGTTTTAGGAGAGGAAAGAATTTAGCAGAGTATCGGTGTAAAAGGGGAGTTGCGTGTACCTTTGGCCTCCAGAGGAGGCTCTATTTATATCTATAGAGATTAGAGTTTCAAAGGACATGTGTCCTGCATGCACTGATTCCTTTCCTTATTGGGCCTTTCCTTAAACGAGCTTCTCATGATTGCATTTGCCACGTGTTTGCGTCTGATAGACTTCTTAGCTGGCAGGGAATCTTCTCTGACATTCTGTTATGCTAAACGACAGAGGACTCTTTGTCTCCTTTTGCCAATCTTACTTCACCCACGTGGTCGCTCAGCCACGTGATCCGATTGGCTGTTAACCTTGGCGATTGAGCTTCGCCGACCGGTATATCAGCTTAGAGAAGACTTCTCGCATTTGACAGGGCAGACTGCTGGTGCCTTCTGAGAATGATGCATCCGGTCGGACTATAGTCAGCTCGGCAAGCTAGTCCGGTCGACCCTATTACCCAACCGGTTATAATGCTGACCTGACCTTCCTGAATACCGGGGTGACTTGACACATTCTTTAACTTGACTAAGACTTTTTATGCTGATCTGACGCTTAGGTTGATCGGCCCTTAACGACCGGATCAGTACCCATTTGATGGATAAGTATGTTGAAGCGGTCAATTGAGTCGATTGGAAAGCATTGAGTTATTTGACTTGGATATAAGTTGATTCGTTGACAGATAACCTTACAATCCTAACCTGTTGTTGGATTTGAGTTAATCGTGAGAAGATTCAATTAATTGAATAGTGGTCATTGGCCGATAAGATTTCCTTATTAAGATTTAAGTCAATTGAACATAAATTATATGTCAACTCAAATCAGCCAAAGGCTACCTAATGAGCATCTTATCCTCTAGTTAAGTGCTACCTTAGTAGTATAAACAAGGGTACAAGAGGGCATAAATACACAACTATAGTTATTAGTCATTCAAGAAATAATTTGCTCAAGGAAAAAAATCTCAATGAAAAATTCAAGGATAGACTCATAATGTGATGGAGCCCACAACAAGTAAAATGGTAGGCCAATTATTTATGTGTCTATCCCTGAATTTTTTCTGAAATTTTTCTCTGTATGTATTATTGCTCTTAGTCATTCTCTATAGAATACTCATTCTATACCTTGTAACTATTTTAATGCATCTTTTTTTTACTTAATTTCCTACTTTTGTTTAGAAAAAAGGATCTCCTTAATAAATTAGGAGTGTTTTAATAGTAAGCTTCGGGCCTAAACCACTTAACATATCCCTTAATTCCGGCATGTGCAATAGCTCTATCGCGGTTGTCTTGTCGTAATATATACACTATAATTTTGCAAATTTGTACACCCCTTCCTTTATTACCATGTACTCGACTTCTGTTATCAACAAGAAATCTTGATAAATATCGAAACAAAAACAAAATGGAAGTGAAGAAACTTAAACAAAAAGTTGCATGAGATGCAATAATTCATGGAGAGCTGACAGTAATTTCGGTAGAGAGACAATATGAATAGCGTTGTTACATGTCACCGTGCTGGTTTCAGATATCAGTACATAACATTCATTTAGCACAAAATCAAAACAAAACAAAACAAAACAAACAACGCACGCACACAAAGAACTTTGAATAAAACAAGGCATTAACCAATATATATATATATATAAAGCAAAACAGAAGCAGAAACTTTTCTATGTACAGCAGTACCACAGCTCGAGAGGAAAGAATAGGGATGGCAAGGCACCAATTTTTCACACATTCAACTGCTCTCAGCTGTAGCGACAATATGGCTGAAGACAAAAAGGCAGGATCTTCTACTGCGATCCCCATCCGAAACAGATCGCGTCAAACCAGACCCTGGTCTCGAGCACCTTGTCAGGCATGAGCTGGTCTCAGGAACTCCCATGCAGAGTGTGGAGTGGAGTTTCATGGAGGGGAACCTTTGGCAGCTCAAGGATCTGAAAGAGGAAGAGCCCACAGGAGGCACCCCTGTGCAATGGATATCAGGTTTGCAGAATTGAGTGGGTTCGTTAGACTCGGATCCCTCAACAGTTGGGCAAGTGGTGCATATAGATAACGAAAGGCTTGTTCGGGGCAGCTCCCTGATTGGACTCATCCCAGGAATCTTGGTGAACGAGACGATGGCATGCCGGCACAGTGGGCAGGGTATCGATCCTGGTGGACCCGAAATAATAGTTGTCGTGCTGCTGGTGGAACACAAGTAAAGCGCACATCTGGTGCAGAACTCGTGGTTACAAACTGCAACATGAAGATACTATGGAAGTAAATATGCATATTTTGTAACTTAACTGCAGCATGACATTTTAAATAGTTTATCGCCTAAAGAAGTGCCTCGCACCAACCAAGACATTGTAGATTAGATTTGATTAGCTATATATGAAGCAACATTTCAGCAGTGATCATATCTCAAGATGCATTCCACACTAGAATGAAGAAATGGTGGCGACACAATCGAATTTTTGATACATGTATAGTTCCATTTCTGAATAATCAGATGAGAGGGCATTAAGAAAATGAGCACAGCTGCATTAACTTTGAACAAATAAAGGACAATGTAACGGAATAATTAAGCTGAAAGAGGCAACAACATATTGGCTAATGAAAATTGCATGCTAGATATAAACTAGCACCGGGAATAAACATGCCCTGAAAGTGGAAAGAGGCTTGTACCTTCAGCAGCGACTGTGCATCTTCTTTCTAAGCAAACTACACATGGATCAATGCATGCAGGTGAATGGATTGTGCTTCTCCAACCAAATTCACTAGAAAAGGTGAACAAGTACATAACATTATTAAAAAAATAATAATAAACACCATGAGAAACAAGAATTAAGAAAGTGCAAGCCAATAGTATTGAGCTGGTACAGTTAATATGCGCAAGAAGGATATAAACTCACCGAGCAATTTTTATGATGCTCATGAGGGGAAGAGATAAATATGGAGAAGGAAGAATCTTTATGCTAACGTTTAGTTGCTTATTCAGAATGCCTTCCAGCCAATTTCTACGCCATGAATGGGCTACCATTAAAGGAGTGCAACTGTTTAGGAAAGCAGCAATTTATGAGATTATACAGGCAATTTCCACATGTATCAATGGCAACATTGAAACAAATGAAGTAGAAAATTGGAAATAAGCAGTACTCTGGGAACATAAGATCAGGACCTTGGATTATTTGCAATATATAATGATAAAAATATCAACATGTTCTTAAGGCCACTTACACATCTGTTTGAGACAATTGGGAACATTTGCAATTTTCCTCAATTTTCTTTTTTTTTCTTTGCTTCAAAGCAGGAAAACTAAATCTAAACTATTGGGTGTCAGTATTCAATCAGTTTTCTTGTGTAAAATGAAACTATTTTAACATCATTTCTGTGACACTTTTAATTTGCATTTCTCCATGTTTGTTTGGTTAACCTACCATAATTCAATGTAGACTCTAAATATTGCTTTCAAATCCATGTAAACTTCAAAGTTAATCTTATTGTTGAGTAAAATCTTCAACATGTCCAAGCTAAGAGGTTTTTTAGTTGTGAAGAAAGCACAAGTTTTTCCATCTACCAACATCAGTTACATATATGACAGCCATAACAAAATAAAATTCAAAGATAAGAAACTGTCACGCTTATTACTATTTTGTTGAGTGTTTATGAGAACTACAAAAATTGACTAAATTAGAGTTAATGATTGTCAAAATCAGTGTTAAATAGCCAAAAAACAATTGGGCATCAGACGGATAGGATCAATGAAGCCAGAATTATAGAAAAAAATCATATATATATATATAACTTCAAATTATTTCATATATAAGATTACAAAATGGAAACAATAATTAAAAAACTAGATTGATAGCATGCAACATATCACCATAATATCAATATCATAAGTATTATTAAAAGACTAACAATATCTATATGATATTATTGGATATGACCAAATATATTTTGATAGTTCAAGTTATATTGTCTACTCTTGCAGAAGCATCACCTCCCTCATCCCTGCCATGTACATATTAGAGGCTAGGATGGCAAGCTCCCAACAATAGGTAATCTTTGATGTTATATCTACTTGAGGAGAGAAGGGAGGAAACAAAGGAAGGGTGTTGAAGAGGGAAGAGAGCAAGGAAGAAAAAATGGAGGGATTCTCCTTTTTTTTTTGCCTACTTGAAAGGATAGGAAAGAAGAAATTAAAGAAAAATGACTACTTAAACTATGATTTTGTCATTTCCAAGACCATGTAGGGTTACATAGATCTTTGTAACACTTTTCTCTCTTTCTCCCCTCTTCTACCTACTTTTGGAAGGAACCAAAAGTGGGGGAAAGATACCTACAAACTTCCTTCTCTTGTGTTACGCCCTAGTATGAAGTAACAATAAGAATTGTTGTGTATAAAATTGTCTTAAAAAAATCCATCAGATGACCATATATTCTTTTTTCACAACAAATTGAATGCTAGCTACAATCTTCTTTTGACATAGAAATTTCACTCCCTCATGCTAACACCACTTGAATATAAATTTCTCATAGCAATCTCACTAAGTAGGTCTTCCGCAGACTAACGTCAAGCATAGATACAGAATTTTGGAGATTAAATAATAAAATATAGAAAGCAATTACAGAAAGAAAACATAGTGCTACACATGTATTGACAAATTTAACATGAAACATCATTACACATAAGAATGTGCAAAAACGTATGAAGTGAAACCATAAGCATGCATTAGGGTATCAACAAGATCAAAAGTAACATATGAAATATAAAAACATAAGGAATTGCAAATTGGAAGTATTATCCTGTTTAGAGGAATCACATACAGTCTTATCCAACGACAGAGCTATCTCAATCAGGTGTCCAAAAGACTCAATATCCACGAAAAGCAAGCGCATACCCAGGCATGAGTGGAACATGGAGAATAGCTTGCACTCCTTTGGACAACATGAGCTACTAATACTAGTTCCCAATATTGTGGCACAAAACAAGTGTTCAAGCATGCTTAGTTGAGTGCATTATTATAAGTCAAATAGAGCAATATCAAGTGTTCAGGTTAAAGACAATATAATGACGACTATTAAGGAATTACTAGATCAACTTATAAAACAACCATGAGTAACAATTAAGATTATCATGGCTCGAGAGTGCTTTTGTGATTTATCAAGTACAATATCAATAATAGTCATGACATAATCATTACATTTTGCATTTGAATAAGTCTATTAGGAAGTGGTCATATTCTTTTATTCTATTATGAAGATCACAAAGGTCACGATCAAGGAAAAAATAAAAGCATAAAGTTATAATGTGTTAAATAATCAAATAGCAACTATTGGTTAATTAATGTTGAGTCTACTAGCCTAGATTAAATATTGAATCAACATCTTTAACTAGTACCGTCCTATATATTTATACATATTGGTTATTATAGTTGTATATGTAGGACCGGAAAGACGCTGGAGGGGGTGAATAATGTTCGCCACTTTTCGAAAATCACGAGTAAAATTAAAGCAGCAAAAAAAGGAGAAGAGAGTGAAAGAGCACATGCTAACACAAGTCAATTTACTTGGTTCGGAGCATTCGGCGACTCCTACTCCAAGGCCCGCACTTGTTGAGTGCTTTCATTGGGCAATCACTATTGATCCGGATCGCGAAGCTGGGAAGACAGAACAGTGGGGCAAAGCGCCTAGAATCATCATACTCCAGAGGAAAGATGCTGAGCTGTCATTTGGGTTGACCAGGTCGTCTGAAAATCTCTGGTCTATGCTCCCTGCAAGCAATGATTACCCCGGTTCCTTGCGGTGCGACGCTCGGGGCAAATCATATGAGTATGTAGATATGCAGTAAGAAGACAAATAACCAGTGTAATAATGAAATACAACACAGGCTAAGTAGGAGAAACATACCCTGGCCCGGGGGGGGGCGCCCTCGTGTGGATGATAAGTTGATCGTGATGCTAGTCGGATTACTATAATTCGGAAGATGATGACGCGAGCCAGGTATAACATGGGCCCGCAAAGTAACACACATGTGACATAATGACAATAATGTATTACCTTTAACTGTGCATCTTATTGTTTGAGCGATCCTTCTTTTGCATTGGTTGACCATGATGACATGTCAACTAACATATTTAACCACGTGAAGCATACGGTATTTGCTGAAGCAATCTCCAAGGAAAAGTATTTGTTGTTTAATGACCCTTATCCTCCTAATCAAGCCACGTTTCCTAGCTGTCGGTCATGGCACTGGTTTGGGCTGCTACGGGTGGACAATGGTGGTCACAGCAATAGCATCCACCGTGACAATGACGGCTGTTGCTCGTGGCACCGCTGAAGGACACACAATGTGGCTCTCTGAGGAGACCCTTGCCCTTGTAACTTGACGCGTGGGATGAGTAACAGAGGAAGGCATCAACGATGACGGCAGTGGCCGGCCTCGACTATTTGCATGGATGATAAGTCGTGAGAAAAGGGCTACGACGGCGGAAAGAAATGTCGATGATCATCCTCCCGGGCAGCCAGCGCGGCATCGGCTAAAGAAACATCGCGTGTGCGCCTAGTCGGAGGCGGCAGCGGTCTGTAATGTAACGTCCCGAAAATCCTGAAAATAATTTTAGAAAGATCTCGCGATTTTTCTGAATTTATTGACTATTTTTACGGATTTTTCTGACGAGTATAAGTAGTAAAACTAATAGAAGGAAGTTAGACAAAAAGGACGCGAGAGCCGAGGCTCGAACCCGAGACCTGCCGGGTCGGGAGAAGGGGTTTAACCGGTGCGCTGGGCGGTAGCTTACCGAAAGGAAACGGATTTAAATTATGTTAAGTTGTAGACGAAACATAATTTACTATAAATACCCAATTAAGTGGAGTTAGGTTATTTTATTTTCCCAAAACCTAAACCCTTTCCCTCGTGCGCCGACTCCCTCACGGCACAAAGGCGATTCTTTCCCCCGACGCCACCTTCATCTTCTTCTTCCTCCTCTATCCGGCCAAGGAATTCCCAGGGGATCCAGAGGACGCGAGAAGGGGAGTCTCCGAGGACGGTTCTCTTCTCCGGCAAGAAGGAACGGGAAGAGGAAGCGAGGTTTCATCTCCGGAGGGAATTTCTCAGAGTTTTAGAGTAAGAGAAAGGAAAAACTAGCGAAGAAGGTAAGAAACTCTCACCCTGTGGTAGGAGTAGTTACGAATTCGAGTTTCGTTTTGAGATTTCCACGATTTTGTTAT
Source organism: Kaempferia elegans (assembly GCA_037974815.1). NCBI lineage: Eukaryota > Viridiplantae > Streptophyta > Magnoliopsida > Zingiberales > Zingiberaceae > Kaempferia > Kaempferia elegans. The sequence continues at coordinate 86,706 of JBBPFQ010000031.1, forward strand.
CGTTTGCAGACTTTAAAAGCATGTTTGTGGGTTTCCGTTTAAGCATGAGAATTAAGTTCAAGTATGCATGTTAGAGAAGCATGTAAGAGTTAGAAGCATGAATTGAGTAGCTAGTTAAGATTTGAACCCATATTTTGATTGATTATTGAAATCTATGCCTAGTAGAATATAGAATTTTAGCGTGCCAGGAGTTCGGGTATGCGACACGGCCGTGCTCATGAAGAGCACGGGCGTGTTGGTCTCGGCAGCAGAGAACACGGCCGTGCCCCAGATGGGCACGGGCGTGTCGGCTCCTGGAGGCTTTATGCTTGCAGCCGTGCCAGTAGATGGCACGGGCGTGCCAGTGGGCACGCCCAGGCCGTGTTAACCCCTGTGCCATAGGGCACGGGCGTGTTCCAGAGCACGCCCTAGGTGTGTTAACCACAAGAACTCGATTAAATTCATACTACAAGAGCTATGTAGTATGAATTCAGATAAGAACAAGTTAAGAAAAGCAAGAAAAGATTAAGACCAAGAAGATTAATAATAAAATACTAAGTAGCTCTTTAAAACCCAGTAGCACGTAAGGTGCTTCCAGAATGCTAAGGCATTTAGAAAAAGAAGTTAAGCAAGAATAGTAACTTAAAAGAGCTAATAAGAAGTATTTTAATTCTAGGTAGGCTTGTACCTCGGTGTTGGGCTACCGAAGCTGTCCACGGTT
>JBBPFQ010000032.1:40818-53017 GCA_037974815.1 Kaempferia elegans
TGGATTGTCTTTCTCTTCTCTCTAAAAATTTTAATGAAGTAAATAATGGAAACTTTTCCACTGCGAAAACTTTTCCTTAGTTTTGCTTTCCGCTCTCCCAAGTAAACAAGGCATAAAGGTGCTCGGGATTAGGTTCACCGCCAAATGGCCTAAACCCAAACATATCACGTGGTAAACGTGATTCGTTCATCTATGTCCCGTCAATTCATCCCTGAGTTAATATAGAAAAAAATAAATCATAGATGACTATTAATTATTAATGTAAATGGTTAAGACAGGGAGAAAAAATATTCGGACATACCTAATTTTGACTTCAAGGTCTCATGTGACAATCTTTCGTACCTTAACCACTGTATCACCCCGAGTGGACAAACAACTTACAGTATTAGAAATATGAAATCAGAGAGAAAAAAAATGATAAACTTAATTGGTCTCATTGACTAATTTTAGAGGTCGGTTTGATCACACAAAAATTTTCTATCGGCCACCAGAGTAAATCAAGAAACACTCGTAATTAGCGGCCCATAAACCTAACATCTTTTAGTTGTGAGTCATATTTATATGAAAAATCTCTATAGAAACGTCATAGCTAGGAATAGAACTGTGAATATCTAGTATGAACAATTGAATATCTTTACTGTTACATTATAGTCTGGAGGCAATTTGAGGAGAAAAAAAATTAATCAAGTTAGATAACGTCAAATTTGGAATGACCAGACCGGTTCCATAAAAATTCAGAGAGAGGTCAGATCAGATCAGATCAAATCCTCTGTCTCACTTTTACCATGTACTTGTGTCTCATTGCCGATCGGACGGATCAGATATTCTCGAGATGTGTACTCATATCCTCGTGATATGTACCGTATTCTTGAGATCTGATCTGATCCGTCTGATCAGTAATGTGACACGGGTACATGGTAAAAGCGGGACAGATGATTTGATCTGCGCGTTCGCGATCGTTGAGAATATCAATGGCCTATTTTATTTTATTTTTTATTCTAAAAATATTATTATTTTAAGATTATTATAACAATTTAATCAAAATACTATTACTTTAAATAATTTTAATTAAAATTACTCGAGTTATTTTAATCAAAATTGTTATAGTAATATAATAATAATATTGAACTAAAAGATATCGTTGAATAAAATATTTTTTTAATAAAATTACAATCAATTTTGATTTATTTGTTAAAAAATGTAAGGAGATAAAATAATGTTTGTTATGCTCTGTTTACTCTAAGGTGTGGATAAGGAAGGAAAAGAAATCTATGGTGGAAAATTATCCTTGGAGAAAGAGAAGAGAAAGAATGAATAAATCTCTTCATTTATGTACTTGTTTACCTTGATCGAGAAAGATAAATATATATTAGGTAATGATGTAATTTTGTGAGTTAAAAAAGGTACATGCGTCAAATTTTTTGGTATATAGTGTAATTTTATTAATACAAAAGGGTGCATGCATAATTTTTTTTCCATCCTTTGTTTTTTCATCCGATTTTGAGAGGATCGATTTTAACTCCAAAATGATTCGATTGTCTTTCTCTTTCCTCTAAAAATTTTAATAAAGTAAATAATGAAAATTTTTCCACTGTAAAAATTTTTCTTTAATTTTACTTTCCGCTCTCCTAAATAAATAGACCATTAGTGTAATTAAATTTTTTTTAAATTTTTCTTTAAACTCTCAGTTATCCAATAAAGTATAAAATAAATTTCAAATTCAACAAAAATTAACATAGGCACAAGCATATCAAAATCACACAAACATATAATCTATATTATCTTTTATTTATTTTTGAAAAACACAATAAAAATTACGATATATTCCAAACAAATCCTCAGTAAATTTTTCCCTAGCTCTTTCTAAGAACAAAAACAATACTGAAAATAAGGAAAAGAAATATGTTGTATATAAGTAATAAAATTAATTGATGATACTATTTTCGATAAATTTGATAAGAACACATTCAATTGAATATTCAAACAAACTCACATGTCCTATAAAATATATAAGGAGAAATTGAATCCTTTATCTCAATTATAAAAGTTCATACTGTATAACAATACTTAGATAAACAAGCTAAGAACATCCAGATGAACTGGATCAGTATTAAGATTTTTTGTTTTCATATTACGATTTGTCATTCATGACTGTAATCATAAATCCTTTTAGACGATAGCAATGCTCTCCTTAAACTACTTGAATCGTCATTCATTCGCAGCAAAATCTCTGAATTGTTTTTTATGAACGACAGTAAATCAAACAACTAATCGACTTTCTTGTCAGCTTTAGTGGCTTCATCTTCTGCAGAACTTCCACTGTTCTTCTCGGTCGATGACAATTGTGATTCGTTGAACTCCAGCAACTGTAACAAAAACAGGTAGGTCAATCAGTATCAGAAACTGGATTCTCGATCCAACATTTAGCTCCTTCCAATCGACCTTAATAAAGTTTAGAAAGATACTTTGAAACAAATTGAACGAATCAATTTTCTTTTATCCTACTTAGTTGAATTATTACTTAAAATCCCCGAATGAATAAAGAAAGCCAATGCACTTTGACATTGTTTAAAACTTAGCAATTTGTAGGAGTTATAGTTTGAGTGCCGTAGGCGCAGAATCGAAAACATGAAGATCATGTTATAAAAAGGCAAGAAACTTGGAACTGACCGGTTTTACATCGCCATTCCATAGGCAATGAGCTGCTAAAAATCCGATAACTCCCGGTACGATATAAAGCAAAGCGGGCTGCACGCAGCAAATAAGCCATAAGCATAGATTTGGAGAAAAGGTACTGAACAGATAACAGTAACAGCTTCAGGCATTCACCTGTGCAGCTTGGAACCAGTTCATGATTATGATTGTAAGGACCAGACCGACGGTATATCCTAAAAAGGCACTACTAAAGTACTGTGTTTGCTTTCCTCTTGAAACATCAAAGCGCAATGCCAATGCGACAAAGATACCTAATCAGAAGCATGCGTGTCAAATTGTGATGGAAAAAAAACATTAAGAAAGCTATGATAAAGCGAGATATTTGAAACAAAGATCGCAAAGGTAAACCATAGATATCTTCTGTTTTGTGCACGCCATTGATTTACACACCATTAGAAACATTATGTCTATCAAGAAAATTTATATTTTTCATTTCTCCTGAATAGTATAGAATCATATTATCCATACAATTGTTTCAGTCCAGTAATTAAATCACAGTAATATGAAATACACCAACCGACAGATGGTTGGCTCTTTTACAAATTCCTAGGCATTCAGCAATGAGTTTAATCTTACACAAAGTAAACATTCTACGGTTCCATTAACTAAGATCAAGCTTAACTTGACTTGAGAACAAATCAACTATTGAGAAAAGCAGAAGCAGAACAGCAGCAAACAACTGGACAATAGATCAATAGGTAGGAGAAATGCTGAGTTAATAGTTGAGGTTAGAGGGTTAATGAGCTTAATCTAATGAAATTTAAATGAGTTTGAGGTGGTGAAGGGGTGTGTTCTCAAGGACTGTTGATCGAGAGGTCAAGTTCTTTACAATGTAAAGGGTTTCTGCAATGTTCAGGGCGAGCAGTGGGCCTTTTTACATTAAGACTTGTATCAACCAGATCAATGACATCAAGCCCTTGCCATGAAAGATCACACAGTTAAATCCCACTTCGTCCACTATTCCTCATCAAATTCATCATTTCAAGGCAAGTCTATGATATATCTTGTTATAGGTGATACAATTCGATTCCAAGCAGCACGATCAAGATAAGATAAATAACCTATGATGATCTTGTGATGAATGTAGTCCACAAGCAGAGAAGTAGATTCACAATTTCAGTAAGCAGAATGATATTTTGAACCCTATTTCATGATTAGCAAAAAATACTCATATCTAACCAGCAACAACGATGATAATACTTAACAAAGTGATAGAAATTAGGAAGAAGCCAAGTCAGTCGAGCTTGACTATGTTCAACCTTGCTTATTGTTGAAATAAGTAAACAAAGTCAACTGAGCTCAAAAGATTGTTCATTGAAAATCATATCAAGCAAATTTTAAAGGTAAGCTAGTCTTTATATAATCAAGCTATAATCCAATTTGATATTTGAAACCCATAGTATTTATTAATTTGATAAATAATGTTAAACATAGAGATTAAATACTTAAAGATTTGTTTCTCAACTTGTTTATGAGTTTCAATAATATACATTCATGCGAAAAAGCAAATATAAAACTTGATAATATAAGATTTATACTAATCTCATAAAGCAAATGTGTTTTAAAAACATAACTGTTCAATAATAAATATTCGGTTTGAAACCAATAGTGCAACTATATATTATTTTAATAAACAAACAAACACTTCATGAATCAAGTAACCGACTAGTTGATGAACCATTAGTTTATGGCACTGAGTTTACCTAGTAAAGCTTAATACTAAGTTCCTTTCTAATAGTTTCACAAACATTATAGCTAACAAACTTCACAATTATTTATATTTTCACCTTACTCTAAATTTAATTAACAATATACAAAAACATGTTTTTAGTTTGAGAAGTTGTCTTATAATTGGATATTTACCAGGAATAACAATATCTCCAAGGCCAAGCATGGAAAAAGGTCTTGCAGCATCAGAAGTTGGAAATAGAAGCTGTCGGTAGCACATAGGAAGTAAGTGTATGAATTAAAGCGCACCAAATAGTTACTTAAATCAACAATCAAATACCACAAATAACTAACCTTTATGGGAGCGTCAAAAGATTTAGCAACACTAACCATCACTGGTGTGAAGAACACCCAAAATATATCATAAAAGAACAGTCCAACCTAAGCATAAGAGATGAAAGTCAAAAACGAATAAACTGGCGAAAAACAAGAAGCTAACGAGTTTGGGTTTGTATTGTCCTCATGGAATAAATTTTTTTGATAAAAAAACATTTCCTCCATTTTATGAGCTAACAGAATCAATAAGATGAAGGAAAATAATCATGAAATGCAGAAGAATCATTGCAGTGCGAGCAAGCTTATATGAATAAAATATAATATATTCTTTGTTATGAACCTTTTCCTAAACATGATGCACAGTTTGTACCAGAAAAGCACATAATAGAGGGATATTTTGTCAAAAATCTACAAGATCCGAACAATGAAATATATGAAACTCACACTGATGTAAACACAATGCATAGTAATTTTTCTGAGTCTATTGAACTTGTGTAAATGAAAAATATGTAAAATATTATGAAATTTATTTTAAAGGATTTGCCTCAAAGCATACATAAATAGTGATGCAAAAAGGACCTCTTTAAAATAAAGCAGATCAAAAGTGTAAATGGAATCAATCTTTGGATTGAAAATTTATTTTATTTCTTTTACTTCGCTATTTATAGTATTCTTAGTCTATTATGCCATTGTACTGGAGTTCAAACAAGACTAAAATATAAATATGAAGAGGTTACTATCAATCGGAAGCAATATGTGAAGATACTATTACTCTTCTCTCCCTCTGATTCCACCCAAGAAAACAGAGAGAAAAAGTGCCTGGGGAAAACTTTTCACCATGCACCTATCATTCCACATTTCCTTTCTTCATAGGATACTGGGCCTAAGCATATACCCATGGTGATCTCGTAAACGAATTGACTTACAAAGGTATGACTTCTATAAATTTAAGTTTTTAGGTTTTAACTTAATTCCATCAGGAAACATAGCTCATTGAATTGACGTAGGAATTTTAACATTGTTTTTGTTGATTGTAGTTTGCATCTTTCATACTAAGAGTAGAAGCATAGTGTTATGAATGTTATTTACATGATAGCATAAAAGAGGTGGATCAGTGTTGGCTATATTGCTGAAATTTGTGGGTAAATGGTCAATAAAAGATAGTGTTGAGCTCATCTGTCCCTGAGATGTGTTTGATTTAGAATCAATTAGATGAAATTTGGTGCTCTATTGTAGATTCGGGCTCTAGATATCTTTGGTATTGTTTCTGCTACATATTGCTGTCTCCTAATATTTGAACCTCATCTACAAGTGACAATGGATGTGGATGCAGGGGGATATAGGTTAGTCATCATTTGCAATGCAGCTAGTCTCTGATACAAAAAGTTAAATACATCAGGAATTAAGTTAGCTCACTATTTACTCACTCGAAACAATACACTGTGAAGTCAGATCAGTAAAGACAAAGCAAAGGGCACATTTCAGTAGGAAAAAACATGTATTTTAATGCAAATACTGGAGACAGAAAGACTGTTCTCTTCTCTTACCAAAAGAATGGCACCAGTTTTAAATGATCCCAATGATAACATTTCAATTCCCTGAGAAATGGATAAAGTAGACGACATTCAGGGTAATGTGGTGAAAAAAAAACATAAAAATTTAACATGTTGAAAATCTTATTTCGACATATATGTGCTCCAATTCTTCAGTAAAAATACACTAAATGTTAGCAATAGAGAAGATGATTAAGTGGGTAACATGTTAAATTGTTACTGAATATATATTTGGTGCTGTGTCAATGTGTTTGTAGTAAACTCTATTTGAAAAAATATCAAGAAAAATTCAAAGTACAAAGTGAATGGGTTAAGTAATTCAGCTTATCTCATTCAAAAATAAAAAGAATAAGCGTCTCACGGTTGTTAATGATTATTTATGATGTTTCTTGTGCAGATTGACTCTTTTAACTACATATAGATTTGGAAGAAAATAAGAAAGGAGGCAACACAATAATAGTTCTTCCATCATGGTAGGTCCAGATATCAAACAACAGCTAGGAGATTAGTATAAAGAGCAAAGGGAGGGTAATTAATGGCCTACATGAATAAGAAAATAAAATATTTTTTGGTCCATGTTTATGCAATTTCTTTAAACAATATCTTATTTTGATAGTGGTGAAACATGTGGAAATTATAAAAGCAATAGTGCAATGACCAGAAAATCAGCTGGTGCATGTGTCTAGGTTCGCAAATGGAAAGACAAAAATCTTTCACAATCAAGCTATCCTATACAAACTAAAGACATATAATATATACATATATCACAGGTAAACAACAGGCACATAATACAAAGAATACATAAACAAAAACAAAAACAGTTAGAAACATAATAACTCATCAACCAACTGCAGCATGCATGCGATCATAGAAGTCAACAAAAGAATTAAGTTTATTTTTGTTTTTGGAAGAGAATTAACCTGAATGCAAAATGCAATCCCCAAGATGTTGTTTGCAAGCCAATGCTTCTTTAGAGCATACCAAACACAGAAGAAAGTTCCTGGTATGGAGGCAACAACCTGAGATCTGGTGAATTCCAGAGAAGCAGCTGCGACCACGAATATCAAATAAACAATTAATAAAACAAAATGGTCATAGATGACAAGGATATAGGACAATCCGGCTATATACTCCAAGGGAAAGGATATTAGCATCCCTAAATTCTTTAAACACAAGTCATTTCAAGCTTGTTGGAGTGCAAATCCTAAAATAAAGTACAAAAGAATAAAAGAGAGAAAATCACTAAGGGTGTGTTTCTTATAAAAGAAAGAAGCCCAGATGAAAATAAGGAAACAAAAAAATTACACAACCATACTTTTTACTCAGTTTCCTCTGGTGGAAAAAGGGGAAGAAGAAATATGGAAAACATTTTGCCCTAATTTTTCCTCTATGTTGCTTCCATCCAATTTGGATGGAGCACTCATTTTCATGTGCAATGGAGCTTAAATCTAATCTTAAAAAATGAATAGAGTTTCTTTTCAAATAAAGCTTTGAAATAAGTTTCCCTTTCTCTTTCCTTTTGAAATAGTTGAACAATAATATTTTGCAATCAGTTTTCCCCCTACTAGCTTTCTTTTTCTAATTGTATCCTTCCTTTGTAGGAAACAAGACCTATAAGTTAGTGAGAAGAATGTTGGTCATAATGACTTGAGAGATGCAAGATATCATAACTTTGGATTTCTACATATATGTTGTGTATGATCAATATTACGAGCTACCAATGAACTTAATGGAATTAACCAAGAAAAAAACCCAGGAGTATGATTGTTGTTAGACAAGGGCAAGGTATAGGGAAGTCAACAACCAATCATACTCATCAGCATAAACTTTCTTATTACTGAACTTTTCATTTAAAACGTGAAACAATTTTTAAAGCAATGAGATGTATGAAGTTCCAACACAGCACATACACTAATTTTAAATGACACAGGACCAGAGAGAGAGAGAGAGAGCATACAATGGAAATAAGGAACACGCCAAATGATGAGGTCATCGTTCCAACGTTTTGGGAGAAAATGCTTGATTGCTGGTAATAAAGTTGCCCTGCATACCAGTTTTAGTGACAACTGAGGAACTGTATCTAATAGTACTAAATATCATCAAGACAGATATCTTTTCAAAGGGAATGGCAGTTACATACGAGAAAGCCACGATCCCAAGAACAAAGAAGTAACATGTCAGTACAGCATTGACTAGATCTTTGGAGAAGATTTTGAAAAGAAGAAACAGTGATAACAGCATTGCACTCCCAACCAAAGGAAATCGCATAGCATGTTCGTTTGACATTGTCTCCTGCAGATATTTCATGTTTATTGTGATATATACTACTGCAAACCAAAATATTACAAGTAAGCTACATTCAGTCATAAAAGAAGGAAAGCAGTGCTCACTGAAGGTGGCGTTGGCTTGACCGACCGAAAGCAACCAACATAAACAGTAAGGCATGCTGTCAAAACTACATTGACATTGGGATTTACCTTCACAAAAAGCGGTGCTATAGTCAAACCTGTATGAAGAAAATATTGAAATATAAATATAAAGCTGGAGGAAAGTGCATAAACCAACACATTCTTTAAGATTGCTAGACCATAATTAATGAAAGTATACGAATCAGAATTCACAACAGAATAATTAAACTTTTGAAATGACATGTTATGTATAAAAGAACATAAGCAAAGGCCACATACCTAAAAGAGCAAAGTTCACGACTTGTTCGTGTGTTCTCATTGTATCAATTAAAATTCACTGGCAAGTGACAATTGCAAGCAATAGTGGGAGTTGGATACAAGCTTGTAAGGAAGATCTCAGGAAGATGAGATCTTCCTGGAAACTTAAATTTTCGAGATTTGAACAATAAATTTGGTGGTGGATTAGGGTATCCTCTTCCCAGATTTTAAGGCCTGCATGAGAAAAAGCAAAACATAGTCATAAAGAAGGAACACTTGTATCTCATACAAATCAAAATTCACGCTGATGATTTGTAACATGACATCAGTAGTCCCTAGAAATATAAGCAGATATGTAAGTCGAGATCTAATTATTGAACTCTTCATCAGCACCTTAGTCAAATTATAAAAACGCCACCTTTAAGAAAGAAGCAGAATGAACCAGCAAACCCCTCTAAAAAGCGGAAGATTAAACAATTTAATATAGATTATCCAAATTCCAAAGAAGCGAAGGAGGGGCAAGGCGTTGCCCGGAACATCCTAATCACCTCCGATCCATGCTATCGAACAAGCAGTGACTACGACGGTCGTAGATCCGAATGTAATTTCCTGATGAGGCCGACTACGGGACTAAAGAACAAGCAAAAACGAAAGAACTTTGGAGATCTAGACGGGAGGAGATAAGAAACGGATGCAGATATACGTTACCTTCGCTTCCTACGATGGAGGGGGGTCGGAAGGCCCCAGGTCGGGGACCAGAAACTTGGCGAATCGCCCTGCGAAGGAAACCCTAGATCGGCTACTTCGGATTCGCCGCCTCCCCTCTTTTCGCCCTCCGTGATTTTGAAGGTGCCCACCTGCGACGTTACCGAAGCCAAACGCACGCAGACTGAACAGGGGTTTCAACTTTCCAACTCCTCTCGCGGTCTCGCTCCGTGTCGTGTCCACGCCCAAATCCGCATGGATTCGCTCGCCGGCTGAATCTAACGGACCTCGAATTTGCCTAGTCAGCATATGACGTGTCCGTTCGCAGTCGCTAGGGCGCCACGTAAACATGTTCGGCCCGATATTATTTATTTATTCATGTGATAATTGGAAAGAAGTCCTAGGGTTTCTTTTATTCTCAACGAGGGCCTCGGAATTAAGTTTTATATTTCCCTTTTTTGTTAAGCATTATTAGGAATAGTAATTGTTTCCAAATTACACTTAATCCTATTTAGGAGATGTTCTATAATTTTAAATATAATATCAAAAAAAATTTGATTTGGCATTTATGAAAATAGATTTGGTTCATACGAGGATTTTATTGACAATTTTATCTTTTACTACTATTATTTAAAAATTTAGAATTTTGGAGATTCCAAAATTTTGTACAAGTCGGTTGGACATTGATCCATTTTAAAATTTAAGTTTTAAAATTTCTAATTCAAATCAAACTATTTTATTGTGGTTTATTTTAATTTTTATTATAATAAGATCTAGTTTGTACGGTTAGTTATATACGATTTATTAATGAATTAAATCAATTTTGCACTACTGTAGATATTAGTTTAGAGATGAGAAAGAAAAAAGTAACAATTTATTAAAATAATTATGAATTTAAAACTAAAATGAAAATCAAAATATAAAAAGATATTAAGATAATACTAAAATTTTATTATCATATAATTGATATAAAGTGTAAAGTGATAAGTAACTAAATTATAAATGATTAAATATCACTCTACTTGTTTGACCCGATATCTATAAAAATTATATTATAAGTATAATATGACCGGTTCAATTTACCCAATTTTTTGGGAGCCAAAATTATAAACCATACTAGATAATTAAATTTTAAAAAATTTAAACTGAAAAAAAAAAACTAATGGGCCGTTTGGTTTACATATTTTCTATTTTTATTTTCTAGAAAACACACATTTTCTAAAAAATATAAAATAACATTTTGACATTCACTATTTTTCAATGATATGTATTTTTTTTTTTAAAATAGGGATGGAAAATATAAACCAAATACTATTTTTTTAAAAAAATACGCATTGTTCATAAAATAAAAATATAAAACATGTAAACCAAACGCCTTCTAAATTTTCAATTCAGTCGGTGCTTCCCGTTTTAACCAACACTTTCCACTTCCCACGACATCCATTGATTTCCTTCCCTTCGTTCCTTCTTCCTTCCAAATAAATACTCCAATTTCCCATTTAAGGCCACTAATTTTTCTTGCCTTGCAATTTTGATATTTTGTGTTTTGGAAGATCCCCTTTTATAGAATCTGAAAATCTTATCAAGTCGGTTTGAAGGCGCCTCCAGGGTTGTCCAAGGCACCTTCGGTGGATAAAGTTTTATCTATTGGATAAATTGTATCCCCTCGCTGTAATGACCGCTGACCGGCCTGAAGGCGCCTTTGTTGCTGTCCGGAGGCGCCTTCTGCCAGCTGCCTTCTGTCAGGTGCCTTCGTTGCTATCGGAGAGCGTATCTGGTTTCCTCTAGGCACCTTCGTCAAGTGCCTCTAGTTTCTTGAAGGCACCTTCTCCATGCGTCTTCACTGGTCTGGAGGCGCCTTCCAGCTTCAGCAGGTCAACTTCAAAGTTGACTCTTCCGCTTTCGGTCGATTTCGATCGCGTGGATGATTTCGAACATTCGTAATAGGACTCACTCAAACTCATGTTCTGTCCTTCTTCCTCGAGCAGCCTTCCTCCCCCGCTTCTTGTCTTTTGGACCACTGAGCACATCCTTCTCGTCCGCTGGTGTACTCTTTGGCAACTTCTCGTCTCTCGGACTCACTGAGTCCGTCGACTCGCTTCCTGTGTCGTCTTTCTAGTCCGTTGCGTCTTCCGGTCGACTTCTTATGTTCCTAAATTTCTGCCCACTTAGACACAAGGGTTAGACAACACATGACCTAACCTACCTTAATTGGTCACATCAAAACTAGCTTGGGAACCAACACAGACTTAATATTTAAATCATTTAAATTTTACAGGACATTGTTACAATAGGAAAAAATATATCTATCATCAATCCCAAGTTTGATACAAAACTCAATACTAACTAAAAGTTTCAATAAAACTTTGACATAAAGTCCTGGTTTTGGTTCCTTCTTGATGTTTCTGCCAATATTATCCTTCAATGCTTCCCTAGCATTTGTTAACATGATATCTACACATCAAAAGCCAATTTTCATACAATATGATATCAAATCATATTTCCATGCCTTAGGTTTGATACTCAACCATATTTCCAAACCATTGACACATAATT
>JBBPFQ010000032.1:59155-78826 GCA_037974815.1 Kaempferia elegans
TCTGTCAGGCTGCTAATACGCTTTCAGTTTGTGTGAAGTGCATCTTCTCCAGGGACAAGTCTTCGGTTCCCAACTTCAGGTTTGCATCCTCTGGCATATGTTGGAAAATTGATTTCCATAACTAATAAATTGAATAGGGATAAGATGATTAGATCATTGTAAATTAATGTCTAAGATTATTCGAGTAATAAAAGGGAACAAAAGGATTAGCTTGCAGATGAGTTAGATTTGAATGTCATTCGTGTGGAATCATTAAGGGATTGAGGGGTAAAGAAATATGAATTAATTTTTAAAATTTGAGTATATATATATTAATCAATCCATTCAAATTAATTGATTAATTAATTGAAAATATCAATCACTTCAACTGCAATATTAATTTGATTAATTCGTATTAATTGATAATAAATTTTAATTAATCGATATGAGTTGTATTGATTAAAAAATAGATGGATGGATGGACCGTCTATTGTAAGCACTTCCAGATTTATTATCAACACAAATTACAGACCGATTATTTTAAAATTAATGAGATATAAATAAATTTAAAACTAATGTATTAATTTTCCTATAATTTACTATATATATATATAAATTATTTTTTCTTTCTCCTCTAAATTATTATTATTATTATTTATGAAATGATAGACGCACAATGAAAAGTAAAAAATTAGAGGAAATAATATTTAAATATTTAAGAAATAAATTTTATCCTTTAAATTTAAAATATTATTTATAAAATTTAATTAAATTTAGAGAATAAATAGAGTATCTAATGTAAAGTTTTTTTATATATAAATATAAAAATTAAAATAAAATTTTTATTTAGGAAATCTGATACGGATGCTCTGAAAACTTTTAGATTTTGAAATAGGATAAGAGTTTGAAATTTAGAATTTTCCTATTTTAAGACTAGATCATTTTACCTTCTAAGTAAAGAAGGCTCGTCTTCCTCCTGATATTAATAATTGTATTCGTAGATATAAATTTATCCGAAAGAGGTATTTACCTAGAGAGTGTGTAGATATTTGAGGAAATAATTTTGTAACCAACGGGGATAAGTTGGCGATGACAAAGGAATATTTCTTGCAGTAAAAAATAGAATCCGTCACTCTAATAATTTTACATGATCGATTTTACGATATATATGAGGAGGTAATTTAAAAAGTTATAATTGATCAGTAGGAGAAAGGATTTTTTTCCTTTATAAAGCTGAAATTTAAACTATTATTCTACAGTAACAATTTATCCTGACTAGCCAACTCAATACCTATCTCGATAATCGAAAAGATACATCGAGAGGGTAAATAGCATAAGATTCACGTGGTCCCATAACACATATCGTTGAGCTGATTGATCAAATCTAACCGTCAGATCAACACCCCAACCTCCATCCAAGTGATCCAACGGCATGAAGTTGAAATGATTTTGTACGGTACTGGAGGTCGACCTTTTTCCATGAAATCACAAATACGTGTACTGTATTGGAACACATGGATACGGCCCTGGCCAGTCACTACCAGAGTTGTTGGAGTGACGTGGCAACCTCATCCTTATCACATGAGCAGACCTCTTGTACCAGATCCTCTGGTTCAGCCGGATCCTCTAATCTATACTTTTTATGACAAGGAGATAGTTCACACCGTATTTGCAGTTGGATCGTGGCCACAATCAAGTTGTAATTGCTTCTTATTCATCAATAGATTCACCTTCCCACCCAAGTTGTAGTTTAAATCGGAGTAGGTGTTTGGAGGGCGCTGGCAATGGGAGGTGGCCGGGCTGCTAGGCGTCGAGCGAGGGCGACCTCTGATCGTTTGCCCTAATCTAAATTACAACCAGAGTGAATAGATAAATCTGTCAGTAGATCAAAATCTTAATTAAAATATAGATCATTCCCGATCACAACAAATAGACCGGGGATTCGTGCTCCTCCCCCGCCAATCCGTCCTTAGGTCAACACAGAGGAGATAAATCACGAGAGACTACTATTATTCATTAATGCAAATGATTAAGACATGGTGGAGATATATGCTAACGCGCCTAGTTTCGACCTCTAAACTTTATGCGACAACCTCACATGTCTTAACTATCGCACCGTCCCGAAGGGACCTATTATGTATACTATGGATAGTCAGCATGTTGAAACTTTCCTGTATAAAGCTGGGTCAGTTAGGCTTGCCCAGCGCGCTGGCGGGCGATACGGAAGAGAGTCGGGTGCGAGCGGATAACGGGCCACCGAAATGATCGCCCACGGCCAGAACATCGCCGACCTCGCGTCCTCGTTCCTTTCCCAGCGCCGCCCTCCTCCTCGCAGCCGCCTTGCTCGCCGCTTTCCCCCTGTGAGGTTCCTCTCTCCGAGGCCCGCAGCACGAGCACTCCACCACGACACCTCGGGCGATGATGGGGACGGCCAGGCGGCCGTCACTGCCAAGCGGAGGGAGTTCTTGCTGTTGCCCTCCTTGGCCATGGCTGCGGGCTTCCTTTGCTCGTTTTCGGCTGCCGCCGCAGAGGAGAAGGCCCCCGAGCCGCTGCCCACGTCCTCCGTCGTTGACGAAGAGAAAGTGAAGGAGATGGAAAATAAGCAGGAGGAGCCGGAGATTTTGTCTAGGATTTACGACGCGACGGTGATTGGGGAACCGGAGGCGGTGGGGAAGGACAAGAGTAGGTTGTGGGAGAAGCTGATGGGCGCTCGCGTGGTGTACTTGGGGGAGTCCGAGATGGTGCCGGATCGGGACGATAGGGTTTTGGAGTTGGAGATTGTCAAGAATCTTAGGGATCGTTGCTTGGAGCAGCAGAGGACCATATCCTTGGCTCTCGAAGCTTTTCCTATTGATCTCCAACAACAGCTGAATCAGTTCATGGACGGAAGGTTAGGTGGTAGCCATTGTTCTGCGTTTTAGCTTTGAAAGTTGATTAATTCTCTTATCGTGTAGAAATTTATGACTTCGTTTACTGTTTTCTTTCATTTTCGTCTTGAACTAAGCATTATTTTCTCAATTTTGATAAGGTAGTTCAAAGATCTTTCTTCTCCCTTTTTCTTCTTCTTTTTTTTTTTTTTTTTTTTTTTTTTTTGGGAAAAAGAAAAAGGGAGAACAAGTCAATGAATCGTGGCCCCAAGGAAGGCCAGAAATAAGTTATCAAGGAGCCTAACTATACAAGGAACAAGTTCTCCAATCCATGTAAGACCCGGAGATAAAAAAAAAAAAGGTCCGAGTTTTAGCTTAACAAGACCATACATGAAGTGACGTAACCCAAGACGTCAGCAAATCTAGCTAGCAAATGGCTTTATCTGGAAGTTGACATCGTTCCTATCTGTCCAGATCACTGAGAGCCACACCTGAGAAAAAGTATCCGCAGGGCCTCCTGGCAATAATAAGGATGCAATGACCCAAATAGAGAGGGTGTGTATGATAACCATGAAGATGTCAAACTGGTACCACCTGGCAACCCTGCTTGGCAAACAGACACAAGAAGAACAGATACTAACTAGTTTCCTTCTCAATCGAACAAAGGAAACAACTAGTCATCTATCCTGCAAAGGGTCTTCACAATGTTGGTTTTCCTATGAAGGATCAACCATGACCAAATATGACACTACCTCGGAGCATAGGAGAGCCAAGAACGGAATAGGGAGCATTTTTGGTGGACAACCATCCAAGATGGTGATTAGTGGATAGAATTGCCATCTCATTGAATTGGATTAATGGAGAAAAGTAGGTCAATCATAGGTTTTTTTTCCCATCTTAGTTCGCTTTTTTCACCCTCTTTGTTCAATTCTTCCCTTCCTTTCATTCTTTCATGCTAACTTGATTCTTTGCTTTCTTTCTTTTCTTATCTTCTACTGGAGCATATGTGCACTGTGGAGATGAAACTTATCACACAAGATGTGAGCCTTCTTTAGTTTTATATATTTTGTAAATTTATTACGAGGAATGCTAACTCTACTCTTACTATCCTAAGTTAAGGCAATGAGTCAACTGTTTGTGAACATAACACTTGTGTTATTAAGAAATGAACCGAGCTGATAGTTTACCGATAGTGAGGTTAATTATCATTGCTTAAGTACATGAGGTATGGAAGTTAATTCAGCAGTGCATTATGCAAGTTGACTTGCTTAGAATTGTGAGGATTGAGGGACCATCAACCAAGGTTTTAAAAGGTGTTTGCATGAAGAATTTCTTGTATGTTTTCCTTGTATAACATTTGCTTCCATTTGTTGCCTTCATCTTTCTTATCTAGAAATCAATTTGTAGAAACAATATGCTCATGTAGTTATTAATTATGGGGGAAAAAACTAGCAATATTTTCATTAGTCTTGTGGAGTTTGATATGACTATGACATTTATATAAGTCAATGTATTATCACACATCATTTCCTCCTTATTAGAGAGATAATGCTATGACAGAATTGAAAGAGGAAACTATTATGCATCATTATCATTGTTACTTTGTATCATACTTATTAGAGAGATGATGTTATGACAGAATTGACGGACGAAGCTTAAAAAGTTACACTTCCCATTGGCCATCTGAACGCTGGCAGGAATATGAACCTCTCCTAAATTACTGTCGTGATAATGGAATTAGGATTGTTGCTTGTGGGACCCCACTGGAGGTAATACCAAACACATATAAAATATACGCATTTGGTAATACAAAATTTATGACATCAATGCTTCTTTCAACTTATATTCCATGTATATATCTACCTTTTTGTTTCACACACACACACACACTTGCATACAAATTTTTATCATTGTTTATTGAAACTAGCCAATTTTGTTATTAGCATATTTTAAATATATCATATTCCTTCAAATGTATTGAAAGCTTTGCTTGTATATCATCTTTACCCTTTTTGCCTCAATTATTGCCGAATCTTAACTGGCATAACAATCCTGATAGTATGGTTTATTTGCATTATTTTACATCATACCTGACTTGAAACGTCTCCAATGAGGGTTGCAGTCTCTAGTCAGGCTACAAATGTCAACTATCAAGTGATGTGATATGCCAGATTTGGTTCAATTTTGAGTTATATTTCATGCAGTCGAAACAGGCCAAAAATAACACTTGGTGAGTTTAAAATGTCAAGGGTAACACAAAGTTAACATTTGGATAATTGAAAACAAACTGAAAGTAGATATATAAAATTGTTCTATATCAATTTTTTGTCTACTTATATAGGCTATACTATACATCAACTCATGAAGCAATCCAATTTACACTAGCAATAAATAGTAGTTGTTGATTCACTAATGTCTTGAAGACGAATTTTGTTTGTATTTATATATAAATATAAGGTTCTGTTACAATAATCTTTTAGTGAAAGCAGCAGATCAAAAATGGCAGGAACTTTAAGTTGTTATGTGTGATGGTTCCATCTTTAAGAGAGGAAGTTTAGTTTGCAGTAAGACAAAAATAATACAACTTTGGTTAAATATGGCATAACTAAACCATGAAGTTAGTGAATGGAGAGAAACAATTTGATCAAATTTTTACATGAATAACAACATCATGGTTTAAATTAAGTTGGCTTGAAACTTGTAAGACTATTACTGAACCTTCTTGGGTACTTTTAATGTTCTATACTTCTATCTAATTAAATCTACTCATGGTCTTAGAATCTTTTGGTGTCTGCTTACTTGAAGCATATACAATATGTCACATGAAAGTTATCTTCCACATCAAAACTATTCCTCTTTATCTCTTCTTTTAGCATTGCCATATTCCTTGTTGTCTCTTAAATGACATCTACACCATCAAGATTTGAAGTTGACTACGAGGGCCTAGTTGATGATGATTGTCCTATTGCCAAAAATAATTAATTATGAAATATCCTATTCACTATTGTATTTTAATGCCTAATAAAATTAAATGGATAACTGTAGCATTTCTGTCACGGTGAGATATGAAACAACAGTTTTTTGTTATGATTAACAATTGATATGTTGCATTGATCATTTTATAGTAATCAATATCATTTAAAGTCTGTATAATTTAGGATGGATTTTTTTTTTCAAGTAAACTAGGAATCTTTAACCTATTTAGAATGATTGCTTAACTGAATGTTAGATGCACAATTTGAAAATTTACTAAATGAGTCAATAAAAACATTGATTTGACAACCTTGAAGAAAGTTTATACATTTCTTTTTGGTGGCTGTATTATTGTTCTCTTTTGAATTTAATTTATATACTCTACTGTTAGAACTCAATTAATTGCAAAACATTATAACTGCTATGATTAGTATTTGCTTCTGGGATATGGATATTAACAATTTATTGGTATCTCTGTTCTGTTTATGTGGATACATCAAGGAGATTGTTGTGTTTCCCTTCTAAATGTATCAGGTACTGAGAACTGTTCAAGCTGAAGGCATTCGAGGCCTTAGCAATGAAGAACGGAAGTTATATGCTCCTCCAGCTGGCTCAGGCTTCATTTCTGGCTTCACTTCCATCACTGGAAGATCACTGATAGACAACATTTCTTCAAGTCCATCTTCCCTTTTTGGTCCAAGTTCATACCTATCTGCGCAGGCAAGAGTTGTTGATGATTATACAATGTCCCAGAGTATCATTAAAGCTATTACAGATGACAGTTCAGTGGAGATGCTTGTAGTTATAACTGGTGCAAGCCATGTAATTTATGGATCAAGAGGAATAGGAATTCCTGCTCGAATATCGAAGAAACTGCAAAAGAAAAATCAAGCTGTGATACTACTTGATCCTGAAAGACAGCAAATACGCAGAGAAGGTGAAGTCCCAGTTGCTGATTTCTTGTGGTACTCTGCTGCTAAGCCTTGCAGTAGAAATTGCTTTGATCGTGTTGAAATTGCTCGTGTAATGAATGCAGCAGGGAGGAGACGTGAAGCTCTACCTCAGGTAGTTTATTGATACATTCATTTGTTGCCCTTCATAGGACTTTAAGGTGGTGTGAGACAATAACGTTTATTATTTATCTGTGTAAACCGAAGTTTGGTGCATTAGTTGTTGACCTTGAGGTCCTTGACAGCTTTAAGGTTGAATCCTATATCAAAGTGAGAATTTGGCTCAACCTTTATTGCCTTGCTATAGAAACTTGTCCACCAAATCTCACCCAAGGATCGACATTTAATACAATATGGACCTCATTTTTTTTTTTTTTTCCTTTTTGATGCATACCTCAGAGAATTATTTGTTACATAATGTTTTTTTGTTGTCACTCTTGAAGATAGTTTTTCTTGGTCCCTAACACAAGTTTTAATCTAAAGTGAAACTTTAGAGGAGACCTATGAAGATACCGTCTGTTTTCAAGGGCAAAGGTGCAAAGCAATATACTATATTTCTTCCAAAAAATACAACTGTATTATAGTATCTGCACTTTTGGCCTTTATATACTCAATTATGCAATTCAATTATATGTTATTTATTTATATTTTTTCTGAATCCTATTGCCCCATTCAAGATGGACCAAACCTAGTAGGAAATAGTTGTCTAGAAAATATCTTATTTCATTGGCTGGCCTAACCCATTGGTAATCTTTAGTTTGTTTTCTTCTGTTGGTGATAAAGATTACTTGAAAGTCCATTTGTCTATACCTTGAATGTTTATGCAATTATATTGCTGATACTCTTTTTTTGTTCTTTGAACAGGACCTCCAGAAAGGATTGGACCTTGGAATTGTGTCACCTGAGATACTGCAGAATTTTTTTGATCTTGAGCAATATCCTTTAATCTCTGAACTCATTCACCGATTCCAAGTAAAATCTATATATCTTTCTCTTCCTTTTTGTCATAATCCATGTTGTGTCCAAATTTCTAAATCAATGAGCATTATTTATTATTAAACAGATGGTATGATGTTTCATCTTTAATAAACTAGAAGTAATTGTGCAAGAATAGTGTAGATGCTGATGCTTTTGATTGTTTATTGTGATCTGTTCACATGATTTCTTGATTTTGCAGGGTTTTCGGGAAAGGCTTCTGGCAGATCCTAAATTTCTACATAGGTTGGCTATAGAAGAAGCCATTTCAATTACAACAACACTATTAGCTCAATATGAAAGACGGAAAGGACGATTTCTTGAAGAAATTGATTATGTTCTAACTGATACCATCAGAGGTTCTGTTGTTGATTTTTTTACCGTGTGGCTTCCTGCTCCAACACTGTCTTTTTTAACTCATGCTGATGAAAGTTCATCTTTGGAGAATTTTGATTTGTTGAAAGACCTACTAGGGTCAATTCCAGATAATGCCTTCCAAAAGAATGTTGTGGGTAAAGACTGGAATTTGAGTCATAGGTTTGCATCAGTATTCGTTGGAGGATTGAAACTTGCTGGTGTGGGATTTATCTCTAGTATTGGTGCCGGAGTTGCTTCAGATGTTTTGTATTTACTTCGTCAAAGTTTGAGACCGGCCTTATCTGTGAATAAACGCAAAAGATCTCCCATATACAAATCAGCAATAGTATATGGATGTTTTCTTGGGACTTCAGCAAATTTGCGGTATCAGGTATTTTGGCAGTTTTTTATGTTTATTAAATCTGTAACCATTTGAATTCTTTATGCAACAACTTGCTCTTATCAATCTTGCATAATTCCTTCTATGAATTGATCACGTACTCTATCCAGAGAGTATCAGGAATCTGCATGTGGTAATGATATTTGTAAATTGAGCTAAAGAACACAAAAGGCTATCTATCCCACAACGATAGGATTGGCTGGGTTTTAACTGCTATATTCCACTTATCTAATCAATCCTGGTTTAAGAGACCGATCAGAGTGATACTTAATGCAACCTCACTGCCATAATCAATACTATACTTGGATATTTGCATGGTTTGAGAAAAAAGTTCTAGAGACCTTGAAATCATCAAAATCTCTTATCTGTAACATATGATCACACCTACTCAACTACCAAATATAAGCTTGATGGGTATGTTGGGCGCCTGGGTCTCTATGAAGCATAGTACATCTCTTCATGGTCTATGAGAAGTTGCCTTTGATGTGATCTTTTTGACAAACTTTGTAGCATAATTACAATACCATGATCTCTGATGTCATATTTATCATAAATAAAACTATGATTTGATGATCCAAACCATAGATCTCAGAATTCATAAGTCAGGCATTAGACATAGGTAGTCCTGTGAACTAACACAGCCATTTAGGGTCAAGGTAATCCATTCCACGAGTGATCCGACACCAAAATCCCATTGGAAGATTGCAATCTCAAAGGGGAGTGTCAGCACTTGGTATAAACAACATCAAAAAGGCATTCACAGACAACTCTGTGAAACATCGTGGAAGGCCATCTTAGCTAGTGGGAAGGGCTTCTGAGTGGCCTTCTCTGGGATACAGTGAACCTAAGGTTCATTGCCTTTGGAGTTAAAGAGCAGGTAAGTCATTCCTCATTCTTTTTTGTCATCTTCTTCTCGCTCCTCTTATTCTTCTTCCCTTTTGCCTCCTCTTCTTCACCTTCCTCCCCTTTTTATGAACTTCGAGACCAATTCATGTTGAACAAGGTCAGTCTGCTCAATATTGAAAGGATCTGTTTGGCCAACCATGCAAACCTGGCATCAAAATAGGTCTTAAACATTGAACACAACCATCATCCTGTTTGTGAACTTTTGGATAAGACAATTGGTCACCATCCAATCTCAGAATTATCAACCAATAACTTGATAGATGTTAATTCGCAGTAGGGCTAGATGCGGGTCCATGGTTTAGAGAAGTTTATTCCTATATCATATTTGCAACACACCTACTAAAGTGACAATTGCCTGATATCTTATTTGTCATGAGTTTACTGAAGATAATTTTATGATAGAAAGCCATGTATATCATGCTTGAGCCAAATTAAGGGCATCTGACTCAACATGATCACTGAACCAACACAATCATATTGTGAACTTCTGGATGAGTCAATTTTGCAAAATTTCAACCTAAACAAATTTTAACTAATAACTAATGGAAACTATACAATCCAAATTGTTTTAGACTAAATTAATTTGTAGACTCACACAACTCACCATAAAATAAAGGCATCATGACCTTTGAGTCATATATAATCAAGCTAGCTAGTTCACAAAACATGACACTATTGATTTATTGTTGGCGAACAATTGGTGAATAATTGGTTTATATGAAATCCTTGTTCAAGATGATTTGTATTCTTATTGATAGCATTTTTTTTTTTTCAAAATTTATCTTATTGGATAACTATGTCCATGATCTTTAATGCACGCATCTGAAATATGCAGATAATTGCTGGATTAGTGGAGCACCGCCTTTCCGACTATTTGTTATCTCATGGCAATGGAACATTACTTGTTAATGCACTGTCTTTCACTGTCCGCACGGTCAACTCATACTGGGGAACACAGGTGGACGATCCTTAACTCATAAATCAGTCTTGTCCTCTTTTATTTGCAAATTTATTATTCCTTGTATAGTCATGCAAGAAACTATGTTTATTAGGACCTTCTAGATTGTAGTTCCCCATTTTAGAGGCTAGAACAAAATAACTAAAATGATCCATTTGTATTTTGGTACAACCTTCACTGACATTCACTGACAGTATATATATATATATATATATGAATGTAGGACCAAGATGAGTAATGGGTGCATTATGATGCTGAAAGGAAAATCAGAAAGCTTTATAAATTGCTAGTTTCACGTCATCTTCAATTGATATTCCTTCATTTTTTTGCAGCAATGGGTTGATCTTGCACGATATACAGGACTACAAATTCAAAAAAAGGAAGCTATCAAGGATCAGGTTGCAAATACATCCGATGTGCCACTTTTAGAATGCTCCACGACACAAATAAACAACACGGATGAAAGCAGTAATCAGGTGCAGCTTTTCGAATGCTCCACAACAAAGATAAACAATATGGATGAAAACAAAAATCAGTCAGGTGATACCCCAACATAATACATCAGCTACGATCAATCCGTCCCGATGGTTACAGACACTCAGTATCCAGTACATGGCCCGATTTGTTGTCTATCTGATGGACTACTGCAGTACACCACAACTTTGGTTTTTGTATCTATTGTTTCCAGAATTGCGACCTCAAGAAATCACAAATGTAGCCGTGCCTGAGTTTCAGAAACTATCATTGGCAAAAGTTTGACAAGAAGATGTACATAACACAAAGTTAACTGGAAATAGTTTGCTGCTTCAGAAACCAACACAATACCAATCTCCTACAGCGCTACATCATTTTTTTCTCTCTAGACTATTAAAGGTCCATTTTGAAGAACACATTTTGTTTTGAAATTTGACACTTGATCACCTAATCAAACTCAAGTTTATCCATTTGCTCAAGGTTGATGTATGAAATTCAGTTACTTGTAAAATGCTAACTATGAAGGCATGAAATACCTAACTTCTTGTGCAGGCTTTATAAATCACATCTCATTTATTTCTTTGAATTTGAAAATAAAATCTGTGCACTGGATGAGAATGTACCTCAAAGCTATTCAATGGCTTTGGTTTATGTATATTCATTCCTCCATGTATTTAAGAATTCATTTCACTTTAATTTTCATGGCACTCTAGCTGTATTTGCTTAAAGAATAATGTTAAATCTTGCTAACTGATTGTTTTTTTCCTTTAATAATTTTCATGTGATTTGAACATGTAGATGCATTTTGATTGTGATTTATCTTAATATATAATTCATCACAAAAGACATAGAAGATCAAGTCAATCCATATCATAGAAAATTGAGTGGTCTATATTATTGAATGTGGAGGCCTCACAAGCCTATGGTGAAAAATGTAACCAGTGTTTGAATATTATGTTGGCCATTTTTGAACGCTTATAAAGTTCGAATCATTCGTGACATTGGAGTGTTGTGGTGTTGGAGTGTCATGTTATGATCCATTTGTACTATTCAAATTTACTCACTGGCCAATTTATAGGGTCGGATCATCCACTTTCAGAGCTAGTTAGATCCAAAATATATATATCTAGTAGTTTTTTTTTTTTGTTTAAAAGTTGTTTATGGTTACAATGACTAACTTCAAGAGTTTAACAATATTAGGCATGAGCTTAAATATTTTTTTTTAAAACAATAATGTAATAATTTTTATGCATAGAATTTAACTTTTTAAAATGTTTAGTTAATTTTACATATTCTAAAAATCATTTGAAAGGGCATATTGGGGATTGTCAAAAGATGGAGGGAGTTCTTTGTGATGCATTTATTCATTTCGGATCCGGTTTGCTCATAACACAATCCGAAACCGTTTGGATCGGAAGCTTACAAAGTCTTCGTCCCGATTCCGGCGGCTCCAGCTCGTCGTCTTCGTTCGCACTCCAACAGATTTCTTCCTCGATCCATCTTCGAGAATTAGAGATCGATTCATCCGTGTTCTCCTCGTCCTTCGATTGGATTCGGCGTCTTGTAGATTCGATCTGCAGTTTGACTGTGTGATGTTTCCCATCCTCGAGACTATATCTTTTTGCTCTTTTAAGAGATTTTGATCGGAGGGCATGGGAAAGTTTAGATCTCGGTATGCGATTCTGTCACTGTACTTTCTTTTGTTGGCATCCGTGGCTTCATCTCGTGTTCTAATTGGCGATTCGAAGGTAAAGACTGTTTTCCTTTTCTATATTCCGTTACGTCGTTCTTAAATTGTACTTTACGAGATGTATGATGAGGTCTTCATCAGGATACGCCATCTTCGACTCCGCCTCCGGGTTCTCCTCGATCTGCTGAGATACCTCCTCCAAACCCTAACACTCAGCTTGGGGTCAAGGAAGTGAGCGATAATTGTGATTATTCACATGTTCGCTGTCATGGGAATTTAACCGTTTGTCTTCTCCATTCTGAAAAAGGTAACATCGGTTTGTCATTTTTTAGTTTTTTCATGGTCAATTTATGTAAAGATGTTCAACTATGCTCTTAAAATTGGAATTTATAGCTTTAATAACGGTTATTATCCGTACCCACGTATTTTTTCTTTTCAAAGTTATCATTGCTTCCGATATATGCACTTGATACATGATTGTGTCCTCTTCCGAGTATTTGCTTCTGCAGGAGGAAAGATGTCTTCTCATCTGTTTTATTTTGCGTTTTTTTCCATTCCAAAGTTTAACTACTTGAATCCCAAAGTTTGGAAATGCCAAACTTCAGTTCCCACATTCTGCACTTTGATCAACTGCACCATCCTTATATCACTAATTGCATGCTAATGCGGCTGTCAAAATTGATCAAATCGTCTGTAGCCTCATGATGAAAGGGTGAATTTCTCTGAAATGGTAGGCTAGAATTTTTCTCATTTTTTTTATTCAGGTAACAGCTTTACCCTTTCTATTCCCCGGATATTGTGTCTGCTAATGCTTGGAACAAGTCTGTTAATATCTAGGCTAGCACCGACAGTGGACAGTACTATTAGCACTATGAACATGTAAATCATGTTATTTTTTTGCTATCTTATTCTTCTACATCGTCCTAAGTTACTGTAGTTTCGAGATCTATTGGGATACAACAAAGAAGGCCCTTGGGGATGTCATCGTCAATCAGTTGGATCATGCTTGACATTCTATCACTCTTGTTCAATGCAAGGGCATTGGTTTATTTCTTCCTTGTCATTGGGATCATAATGGCTGTTGTATCTTCTACTGATGTCATTCTCGTAGTGCGAAGAAAAGCATTTTGCATAGAGAAGCATATGCAATAGCTGAACAACTTGTGTATACATTTTATCATACAAACTTTAGTATCAAAAGATGAACATTTTGCATAGAGAAGCATATGCAATAGCAGGTTACAATCTGCAGGCATTTAAGTTCAAAATGAACAATATTGAACTTCCTAGTTTATTGAACATACGGAAAACGTTTCAAGATGTGCATCAGACTATCTTTTATCACTACTGCATTATTTTCATATCTAATTAGTTTCTTGAAACCCTTTTAACTGCATCCACAATTGGTAAACAATAACTGTAAACTGTAGCTTCACCAGGGTATTATTATGCAGTATTTTCCTACACTATCATTGTTTTTCAGTTTACCAGCCTAATACATTGGGCTTCAATTGGTAAAGAAATTTTTAGCGTGATGAAAGTTTACATTAGTGATATTGAGAGAAACTTACATTAGTAAATGGACTTAATGCTCATTGTAGAAGAAAATGATTGATTTTGACTGTTCACATTGCTGCACCTATACCATTATATTAGCACTCTGAATCTATATCTGTATGCTCCCTGACGTGACTCTAGATCTGTATGCTCCTTGACGGACTACTGCTTTCAACTATTTCAGACAGAGTCATTCTCATTATGTGTTGTCATGTAGCCAATCTGCTGCTCTTGTTTGTACTAGAATTGAGAACATGAAGTGAAGCAACCAGTTTGGGCACTTAAATATCATCTCCATAAGCAGAGTAAATCTATCAATTTGTCACTGCTTGGTGACTGTGTTGCTCCTCTGGTTTACAGAGATTTCTTGTGCCATAGTGATGCATTTCATAGTGTTTGGATAACCATTAAATTGCTGTTGTTTCAACTGCATAATTCCTCTACAAGGATAAACACCATCAGTGTCGATGTGCCCTTGCAGTCACACAAAATCAACATTTTGGTGATCAGAGTCATTATGATAAAATAAATTAAAAAAAACCACGAGAGCCTGAGAAAGTCTAACAGCTGGATTTCAGGGGGTGGATGTCAAGTTCTCTGCACTTGGTCCAATACTTTTATACACCTTTGAAACTCAAATGTTGAATTGTGGTTTGATGCTTTGTTCCCTCACTGTGAGAAATTACACACATTTGTAAGAAAAAGGTAATTAATTCATTGAAGTAAAAATACCACCAAAATAAAATCCCTTTTCCATTTAGCTACACCTAAGCTAGAAGAAAATTAAAAAGAGAAATGTTAGAATAAATTAATTCTCGAATCTAGTATATTTATGTATTTGAGAGAGAAGATTACTATGTGTCCAATTATGAAGGGAGAAAAAAGCTTATATGAACAAGCTCATAGGACAATTTATCATAAGAGCTGTCTGACTCGTAAAGAAAAGGGTAGGGAGGATGTACTGGAAGTATTTGCCCAGATTCGTAAAATCTTCTAGTAAATGGCAGTAATTCATAACTCTGTTGTCGTTGCTATCTTTTTTTATTTGTTTTTGCTAGTGAACCTTGATCAGGTTTAATTTTAATCCAATGTGGCTAGTTAATGTCTCTCATGAATCAAAATGGACTTGATAGGAAGTAAAGATGCATAGCATTTGATAAGCTTGTCTCGGTGGCATATGAATTGATAGTATTCTGCAAATACAACTGTTTTTTTTTAAAATTATTTTCCTACAAACATTGTACTTGTCAAAGATAAGCTTTTTGAGAATAAAACTATCCATCTGATGAGTCCTCCTATAACACGAAGTTTTTATTGCATTTATCAATTAATATATAGTATTTCCTTTGAGGAAGCTGTGGAACTTTAATAGGTTAAACTACAAGATCCAGATTTTTCCATGTTTTTAATCTTTGGTTCCTCATTGCAGATTCCAAAAATTATTCCCTTGCAGTTCAAAATATTGGAAATGACACTTCTAATGTGAAAATTACAGGAAAACCTGCTTTTCCTATTACTATTGATAGCATTACTCTGCTCAAAAATAGTTCCAAGAAGGTTCACTCTCTTATCTCTATCATTTAGCTTGCAGCAATTTGTCCAATTTGGATAGAAGAAGATTTCTTTCATTAGCATTATAAGATGGTAAAATATTTGTGATTTCTAGATCATTTTACAAATTGCTTATCTGCTGAAGTGAAGATATTAGTTTTCTCCATAAAGCAAGGATTTATAAGTAGCGAATACTTAAAGACCATACTCAGCTTGAATAATTTGAATGCTTATTGACATGGTTTTAAGTGTCTATTGGTAATGGTTGTTTCGGCCAAACAAGTTGTTTGAACTCATTGTACCTCGTGTCAAAAGAAAATAAATCTAAAGAATGTTTGAATTAGCTCCAGCTACGCTGTGCATGTCTACCAATGGAGCAAATTTATAAATCCATACAAAAAGTTATTGTAGTATATAGTTGAGAGTCATTTACGGTGCTACAATAAATAATAATAATATAACAACAACGAACGAGACAAGCTTGAGTAGTTGTGATATGGAGAGTATATTTTTATATTGTGATGCCTTTTAGAACCAAATGGAGCTGTGTTCTTGCTTCTAAGAATTTTCTTTGCTTTAGCCATCATGATTAGATTGTGGAAAAGGTTTAAGCTGACTTCTAATACTTATTCTCGCAGATAGATCTTCTATTTGATGCTTCGAATGTCACCGAAATTTTCATAGATTCAGGAAGCGGTAATTGCAGTATTCAAATTGAAGCTCCTGATTCTAACTGGAATTTCTTACCACAGTTACTGTCGACTTATGACATACGCCTGACCCCAATTTATGGCCTTTACCTTTTGGGTCTTACTGTGGTTGTTTCTGGAGCAACATGGGCTTGTTGTCGATATAGGAAGAGAAGAAACACAGACAGTTCTGGAATCCCATATCAGCAGATTGAGATGAGTGATCAGCGGCAGTCCACTGTAACGATTGACTCCAATGCTATTGATGGATGGGATGATTGGGACGACAATTGGGACGACGAAGCTGCTACAAGGTCTGCAGAAAAACACACATCTACAAGTGTTTCATCAAATGGCCTCACTTCAAGGACACCGAAGAAAGACGGATGGGATTCTGCTTGGGATGACTAACTTTCAGTAAGTTTCACCTCATGAAGAACAGCAGTACCATCACATGGAATTTGCACAAACGTTTGCGCTAGAGTTTCTGTTATAGTCCAGGTAATTTCATGGAGAAGACAAAGTGTCTGCGATATTTTTGTACACTAGATTCAGTTTGCATTTCATATATTCCTTTGGCTTTCTATCATCAATTAGACTGTTGAACACTAATGTAAAAGCTTTTCTTTACTTGCCTATTTTCGAACTGTTCACAAACTGTTCGGTTCAAGAATTTAACACAAATAACTTTCGTGTATATGTAAAAACTATGAAATCCTTTGGTCCAAGAGTAATGATGTAAACTTACAAGAATTGAGAATGTACAAATCAGTAGATCTTTGCATGTTCATAAGTTTTAGCAGTTTCATTCTTGGAGAGTTATTGTTTCCTCCCCAACAATTAATAAATCACAGATATGACTCAGGCAAATCCCAGGTATTTCTTGTGAATTTTATTTCTCTTATGCAATTTGTTTTTGGACTGCATTTGTTTCTTCATTTCTCACTCAATTTTCTGCACTTGTAGGTATCTAACTCTTACTATGTTCGAGTCAAATAGGCCAAGTCAGTCAGATGGACTGGTCGGATCAATGGGTCCAAGCTAGCAAGATTGGGTGAGTTGTAACGAAATCTACTATAACAACCATACAAATATATTTGGTGATTGATGCGGATGATATTGAAAGCCTCCGGGTCCGATCAGATGGTCAAAGCTCAGTCAGGCCAATATGACTGATTGTGGATACCCGATCGGATTCTTGCGACCTAGTGGTTGGCTCCACCTTTCTCAGTCCCGAGACAGTTAGCCGAGCGGATTATCTCGATCCTAAGGGGTCTACTTCCTCGACTGAGTGCCCCATTTTGCCGGGCTTAGGAGACCATCAATTGATCAAATCAGCCTGAGCTTGATGGATGTTCCAAACCAACATTCTTAGCCATATCATAGACGCTCTATCGATCGGGAATTTTTTACCACATGCTAGTCGGATCTCTCGATTCGCGAGGGCCATGCCTGAGGTTTGGCTAATCATCAACCATCTAGTGGATACCCAATCGGATCTCTCTAATCATCAACCATCTAGTCACCAATACCACTCGAACTATTGATCAAGCACAAAGACTAAACATAACACATTTCGTCGAGAAGGTATACATGTCTTGTTTAAGTTTTAGCCTGAGGTGTTTGGCTAACGTGCAAGTCCTAAATAGACAATAACAAGGAATCAAATAAACTGGCCATTAAAAGCCGAATACATAATTCACGGCTCAATAGACATCCAAGTAAACAGACCATTAAAGGCCCAATGCATAATTCACGACCAGTTCAACCACCCATCCGACCCATTAAAGGACCAATACATAATTGACGGCCCGTTAAACAACTACCCAGGCGGGCCAATAAAGGACACACACATGATTCACGGCCCATTAACTACTACCCGGCGGCACATCAAAGGCCAATACAGAATTCACGGGCCATTAACTGACTACCTGTTGGCCCATTAAAGGCCCAATACAGAAGTCACGTCCCATTAGCCACCTACTACCGAGAGGTCCATTAAAGGCCCAATACAGAAGTCACGTCCCATTAGCCACCTACGACAGAGAGGTCCATTAAAGGCCCAATACAGAATTTACTGGCCGTTAACCGGCTACCGGTGGCCCATTAAAGGCCCAATACAGAATTTACGGCTCATTAAACGCCAATACAGAATTTACGTCTCGGTAACCGGCGGCCCATTAAAGGCCCAATACAGAATTCACGGCCCATTAGCCAACTACTACCTGAGGCCCATTAAGGGCTAATACAGACTCCACGGCCATTTGCCAACTGCTACTGGCGGCCCATTAAAGGCCCAATACAGAATTCACGGCCCAGTAGCCAACTACTACATGCGGCCCATTAAAGGCCCAATTCAGAATTCACGGCCCATTAGTCAGCTACTACCTTCGGCCCATTAAAGGCCAATTCAGAATTCACGGCCCAGTAGCAAACTACTACCTGCGGCCCATTAAAGGCCCAATTCAGAATTCACGGCCCAGTAGCAAACTACTACCTGCGGCCCATTAAAGGCCCAATTCAGAATTCACGACCCAGTAGCAAACTACTACCTGCGGCCCATTAAAGGCCCAATTCAGAATTCACGACCCATTAGGAAGCTACTTCCTTGTGGCCCATTAAAGGCCCAATTCAGAATTCACGGCCCAGTAGTCAACTACTATCTACGGCCCATTAAAGTCCCAATTCAGAATTCACCCAGTAGCAAGCTACTTCTGGCGGCCCATTAAAGGCCCAATACAGAGGCCCAATGCAGAATTCACGGCCTATTAACTGACTTTCCCGGCGATTCATGAAGGCCCAGTACATAATTCACGGCCCATTAGCCAAACAATTATGCATCCCACTAAAGGCCCAAAACACTAGTCATTCTAGCTCCTTGTTAGTAAGCATTTAAAGATGCGGTGCAATGGTAAGAACGATAAATTCTCTTAAGTATCCATGATTTTATTTTTAACTATGCCGTATTTTAAAAAAAAAATTTCTTTAAATGAGACCACAATTAAGTGATACTGAGCTTTTGGACCGTCCACCATGAATGTTGTTTTATTTATCCTAATGATCGAAAAGAAACTTCTATGCGATTAAATCGATTATTTCAAATTTAAGGCGCCGTTCGTTAAGTAAACTTTATATATATATATATATATATCGGGAGCACAATTTATAGTTCCGTTTAATTAACATTCGGCGAAGCAGGATCGAGCTGTGAGTTTTGGGCATCGATCACTCTCTCCTTGTGGTTGGCTTCCACGCGCTCGCCCACACCACCGGCTTATCCCTCCAGGCGAGGAATGCGCCGCCGCCGCCGGCGGCCGCGCGCATGGACCAGCCTTCCCGGTACCT
>JBBPFQ010000032.1:126681-138513 GCA_037974815.1 Kaempferia elegans
AGATTTTGAGGTCGAAACTCGGCACATCTGAGTATATACCTCTCCCGTGCCTTGACCATTTGCACTAATGGCAAGTAATCACTCGTGATTTACCTCCTCTTTGTTGGCCTAGGGACAAGTTGGCAGGGGCGCTGGGGACGACCGAATCGTCTTTTGCCACATGAATAGTCTAAGCGCGAAGACAACAACCAAGCCTTATCTCACTATGTGAGATCAGTTATATGGATCCTTTTACTCCATTGCGTTCTATCTCCTACTATATCATTATCTATACTTAAATAAATTTTATCTTGCTTTATTGTTGCTAGCCAAGTCTTTTTTTGGTCTTCCTCATTTGATATACGTGTTTGTCATAGTTCCACATCGCCTAACTGGAGCATCTTAAGCGTGTCTCTCGGAGGTTTCCTCACTAGATGGCACGCCAACTTTCTTTCTAATGCTCTCATTTCTTATTTTGTCCATCATCGATTGTCCACACATCCACCTTAATATCTTCATCTCTGTAACTCTCATCTTCTGTTCATGTAGTAGTGTCCAACATTCAGTTTCAAATAACATAGCAGGTTTAACTGTGGTTTTGTAGAACTTTCCTTTAAGTTTTAGAGATACTTTATAATCACAAAAAACACCTGAAGCTATCATCCATTTCAACTATCCTGCTCGTATTATATGTAAGGCATTTCTCTCAATCCCTTCATCGTTTTACAAAAATGATTCTAAATATTTAAAACTCTCAATTCCAGGCAACTTGCCATCTCCTATCTTAACAATTATCTTATTACATCTAATATTTTTAAACTTAAATTTCATATATTCTGATTTTATTTTACTAAGCCTAAGACTTTTCCCTTCCAATGTTTCCCGCCTAGATTCTAGTTTATCATTTACTCCTCCACGTGTTTCATCTACCAAAACAATATCATCTGTAAACTACATGCACCACGGTACTATGTATTAAATGTGTCAAGTGAATTTGTTCATAATTAGTGTAAAAAGATAGAGACTTAAAGTTGATACTTAATGTAACTCCTATCTTTATTGGAAATGTTTCAATTCCTCTATATGAAATCTTTGCTCTGGTCGTTACATTCTTATATATATACTTAATTAGTTAAATATATATTACACTAACATCTCTCTTTCTTATAATTCTCCATATAATTTCTCTTGCGACTCTATCATAAGTTTTTTCTAAGTAAATGAATACCATATGTATATTTTATTTTTGCTCCCGATATTTTTCAATTAGTTGTCTAAGAAGATGTATAGCTTCTATTATCGACCTACCAAGCATATACTCAAATTGATTTTTGATCACCGTGGCCTCCTTTCTTAATCTTTTTTATATTATTTTTTCCTAAAATTTTATAGTATGACTTATTAATTTAATACTCCTATAATTTACACAATTTTATATTTCTCCCTTGTTCTTATATAAGGGAACTAAAGTACTTACCCTCCATTAATCAGACATTTTTTTCATTTCAATATCACGTTAAATAATCTTATAAGTCATTCAATACCTTGTTTCCCTAAGCACTTCCATACCTCTATCAAAATATCATATGGTCCAACGGTTTTTCCATTGTGCATCCTATTTAAATTTTATTCTACTTTAAAAGTTTGAATTCTACAATAAAAATTTAAATTTCTATACTCATTTGACCTATATAAATTACCTAAGTTAAGTTGGTCACCTTAACCTTCATTAAAAAGTTGATAAAAATGTCTTTCACCGCAACTCTTTTATTTCTCCATCATTTACTAGTACCTTATTGTATTGATCTTTAATACATTTTGTTTAGATAAGATCTCTTGTCTTCCTTTCTGTCACTTTAGTTATTCTATAAAATGTCTTTTCCCTCTTCTTTATACCTAATTTTTAATATAATCATTCAAAAATTGTATTCTTTGCTTCGTTCACTACTTTCTTAACCTCTTTCTTGTCTATTATATATTTTTTAAAATTTTTCTCGTTCTTATAAATATATAATTTCTTATAAATTGTTTGTTTTTCCTTCACTTTCTCTTATACTTTCTCATTTCACCACCAAGATTCCTTATTTAGTGGTGCATATCTCTTTGACTCACCGAGTATACCCTTAGCTACTATTTTCAACTTTTATACCATCTTATCTCATGTTATATTAGAATCACCGTATATTTCACCTAATGCTTATACTCCTACCTTCTCCTTAAATATATTTTGATTCTCATCCTTTAAATTCCACCATTTAATTATGGGAGTCGTATATATTTTTCTTTCTATTGATACTATGCTTGAGACATATATCCAACACTACTAACCTATGTTGCATAGTTAAGCTTTCTCCCGTAATGATCTTACAATCTTTACAAATCCTTTTATCTCTCTTTCTAACTATAAGAAAGTCAATTTACGATTTATTTTTTCACTTTTGAACGTGACTAAGTATTTTTTTTCTTTTCTTAAAAAATGTATTGGCCAATATAAGCTTATATGCTATCGCAAAATCTAATATAGTTTTCCCTTTTTCATTTTTTATTCCAAACCCATAACCCCATGTACCCTCGCATATTCCTTATTTTTTATTTCGACATGCTCATTTAGAACAACTCTTATTAAAATCATTTTATTTAGTAAAATATTTTGTAAAATTTCATCTAGGTCGTCTCAAAACCTTAATTTGGAAGCTTTATTTAATCTTACTTTGGTGTATATACGCTAATTATGTTTACAGTTTCTTTTGGTACTATTATTTTAAGAGTTATAATTCTACCTCATTTTCTAACTACTCCTACAACTTCATCCTTTAACGAACTATCTACAACAATACCTATTCCATTTCTTGTTTTACTTTTTTTGAATGTATCATAACTTAAAACTCAAATTCTCTATCATTTTTGCTTTCTTATCTACCCATTTTATCTTTTGTACGTACAAAATACTAATTCTTCTCCTAATCATTGCATCTACAACCTCCATTGATTTAGGGTTCCTATGGTCCATGTTCCAAATCTTAGACTATTAGTTTTTTTATAATATTTGTTCTTATCTAACATATGGTGCGAGAACTCTTATCTATTTAACACTACTCCCAAATTCTCATGGAGATGTAGTGGTCCTTGCCTATATGTTATAGTCGGACCTTGCAACGCGAACTCTTGCAAGATCCAATTGTAACGTATTTATATAATTTTATATAATGATAAAATGTCTGAAATTTTCATTTGACTCACCTTATCTGGTTAGTATGAAGGTTCTACATTACTCTCCTAGCCCACCCTGCTCAATTAGGTCGGTTTTCTAATTAGCCTCACCTTGCTTGATCAAAGCACCTACTTGGACTGACTGAATTTATCCCGGCCCATTCAGATTGGCTAGACCATTCAACCGGTCAAAATGGCTTGCTCCGACCACTTGAATTGGTCGACACTTTTGGATTGTGTAGTTGAACTTGCTCATTCAGATCGTTTAGTGATATTTATTCGTCTGTATCGTTTGGTCATATTGGCTTGCCTAGATCGTTTGATCTCACATGATTCGTCAGGAATCGATATGCTCAAAATTGTGTTACCTTTTGGATTTGCAATTGAAATATTTTGTAGGTTCATAATATATTGAAGGAGTATGGCACAGTAATTAATTTTTTTTGTCATAAATTATTCAAACAAAGAGATAAATTTACAAAGGAGAAATCTCCATTTCACTTTTTAGCATCTTTTACTTTTTGTTTACATACCTATCACCTTTAAAATGTGGGAGGATATATTTTCCAGTCTTCTAAAAGTGATAAGTCGATTATTAGCAAGTAACTTCGAGTGGGTAACTGTAAACTAATTTTGCATCCATCATTATATCTTCTCGACGGTTTATAGAATAATTTTTTGACATTATGTGTTTTAATGCTTATAACAAGTGCTTCATCCTAAGATCACAAAACTATAGATTACTTCTTTTTGGTACTTGTGAAATTGCTCATCACCGCACGTTCGTTATACTTGGGCTAAAAGCTAGGCTCATAAATTATCTTTTTATTTGGTCATATATGAATCAAATTGGATTTGAGCTCATCTATGACTCAACCATATCTGTATGTAATCTTCTGCAGCATCATTTCATGTTGCATATTCAATGTTGTTTGAATCAGAAAATTTCATTGAACAGAATTAGTCTTCGATGATACATACCATCTGTCTTAGAACTCAAATGCTAGAGGAGATCCATTAGACAAACATTAAACATTGGGACTTTCACTTGTTTGTAACCAGGAACCATCCCCATGATTTTCTACAATGTTTTTTTTCCTTATAAATTTGATGATTAATTAAACTGATATTCTAATCTACTGTATTCAAATCAGCTGGCAGGGGTGATGCATGAACTCAAGCTGTACTTGTGATTCGGAACTCTGTAAGGAATTTTAATTTTTGCTAAAGAAGCAAATGAATTTTGTCATTGAAGAATCCTCTAGCTGATCAGAAAGCTCATTTGTTTTGCTTTTGTTCATGCTTCTTGAAATGTTGGAAATTTTTTTGGGTTGATATGCTCTATCAAACTTGATCATTACTTTGATACCAATGTCATATGTGTGATTACATTAGGCTTAATTTTTATTTTTTCACTTCCATTAGACTTCTTTTGATCCATCCAATTGTTTAATCTTTGGGCACTTGCGTATACAAGGTTAATTGATATTTGCGCTATGATGCGTAAGGTGCTCATGTAATCTTTTAAATATTGATTTAATTTTTAAGTCTTTTAAATATTCATAGTTAAATTTCTAATTATGATGCGTAAAGTATTTTTTTATTTTTTTATGAGATGGTAAATTTAGAATGTTGTATTTTTCGTTTATGAGCACTTTCCATTTATGAGCGCTATTGGTGAGAAATTTGTGGAGCTGGATCAGTTATGATTAATCAATTCGAACGGTTGAATATTAGTTTAAAAAAAAAAAATTGAAACTGCATATGGGAGCTAAGGTAAACACTGTAACCTCATTTGTGCCCGTCTCGATTCGAAGACTTTTATAATATAAAATGAATTTTAAATTCTGAAAATGATTTCAAAATATTTTTTCTTCAAAAAAAAAACATAAAAATCTTTTAAAAATCGCAAGTGTTAGTAAACTAATATCAATGCCTGCAAAGTACGTTTTCAAGATTTTCTGAATAACAAATTTTTAAAAAATTTAAAAGTATTATTTATTTATTTATTTGAAGGGAAGTATTAAAGTGATTGTTAATATGATTTAGAGATTATAGATTTTAATCATGAAAACAGTCTTGTATAATAAAATAAAACGATGTATAATAAATTCTTTTAAGATTTTGTACATCTTCTTATCTTTATTTATTTATTTAATAATAGACAGAGGGTTTTTCCTTATTTTACAACAATGATAAAAAAAATTTGAATTTTTTTTAAGAAAAAACCTTTTCAACATTCTAAATTGATTTAAAAATATTTTTAATATTTTAAAGTCTCAAAATTTAAAGAAAAGTTTCAACAAAAAATCCTAAAGCCTTGACCCTCTATTTAGTCACAAAGATGAAAGAGGAAGAAATGTTATTGTGATAAAGGAAAATAAAGGAAATAAAAAGAATATCACTGCTACGGTGACAAGGGAGAACAAAAGTATTGAGATATTATGACAAAAGAACTCTTGCAGTGGATGATTAAATAGAATGAAAGTAGAGCCTATACATAGGCTTTTACAGTAGAATATTTCAACCACATCTCCTACTTAATAGGATCACACATAGCATTAAACCAATCACTAAACTAAAGACTCAGACAAACTATGACTTGGACAAAACTACTTATCTAAAACTTTTAATAGATAAAACTTTTAAATCTTATCACCCTTCCTTAAACAGAAATATGTAGAAATCAGTCTAAAGCAAAACAATAGCAGCATAAATGTAACACGCAATCTCATAAATGTAGCCAATTTGAAACGATCAATGATGGAACTCCAAGTAAACCACACAATCTCATAAATGTAGCCAATTTGAGAGACTTGGTCTATATATTTACAACTTGATCTTCACTTCGACAATATACTAGTTTGATCGTTCCATCATTGCTGAGGTCTCTTAAAAAATAGTACTTCATATCGATATGTTTGCTTCTGCCGTGTAACACAAGATTCTTAGAGAGTTTGATTGCTGAGTTGTTGTCACAAAATACTGTAGTTGCTTCAATTTGTTTGAATTAAAGCTCTTCAAGAATTCTTCTCAACCAGTAGCTTGACAAACACAAGCTGTTGCAGCAATAAATTCAGCTTATGTAGTTGACAAAGAGACAATTGGTTGTTTCTTAGAAGCACATGATACAGCCCTTGTGCCCAACATAAATACATACCCGAAGTGATCTTTTTATCATCTTGATCTCCGGTATAATCGCTATCAGTAAACCCAAACAACTCAAAATTTTCACCCTTCTTGTAGAATAACCCAAAATATTTAGTTCTTTGTAAGTAGCGAAGGATTCTCTTGGCAGTTAACAAATGTATTTCTATTGAATTTTCCATGTATCTACTTATTAAACATACAAGATACATTATGTCTGGCCTTGTCACAGTTAAATACATTAAACTATCAACAATTTGCTTGTAAATTGTATTGTCCACCTTCTTATTGTCCACCTTCTACCCTTCATGATCTTTGTTTAGCTTCGCCAAACTCAGTTGGAGTGCTTACAGGATTGTAATCCTTCATCTGAAACCTGTCCAAAATTTCTTGCACATACTTCTTTTGAGAAATAAAGATTCCATTAGTTGATTGCACTACTTCCATGCCAAGGAAGTAATGCATCATACCAAGATCAGACATTTCAAATTCAACCATCATAGATTTCTTGAATTCCTGAAACAAGATATCATCAGTTCCAGTAAATATAAGATCGTCTACATATAAGCAGACAATGAGCAGTTTCCCCTCATCTCCAATTTTAATAAAGAGTGTATGTTCATATGGACATTTGTGAAAGCCTTCTTTGAAGAAATAGGACTCAATGCGACTATACCAAGCTCGTGGAGCTTGTTTTAATCCATAAAGAGCTTTCTTTAATCTATACACTTTATGCTCATTTCCGATCTTAATATGACCAAGGGGTTGTTCTACAAATACCTGTTCCTCCAAGGTTCCATGCAAGAATGCCGATTTGACATCTAACTGGTGAATAGACCACGAGTTCTGTGCTGCCAATGCGATCACCAATCTGATTGTGTCATGTTTTGCAACGGGAGCAAAGACTTCTGTATAATTGATCCCATATTCTTGCTTATATCCCTTAGCCACTAAACGCGCCTTATACTTGTCAACATCACCGTTTTCTTTTAGCTTTGTTTTGAAGACCCACTTTACACCAATGATTTTGTGCCCTTTCGGAAGATCAGTCAACTCCCAAGTATCGTTTCTTTCAATGGCTTCAATTTCATCATCCATCGCCTTACGCCATTTTGCATCTTTGACGGCACTTTCAAAGGTTGTAGGATCACAATCTGAAAAATAAGCAAAATGAGTTATTGGATCTTCAATTTCTGTTACCTCATAGTCTTCCATCCATGCAGGTCTTCTTCGAATCCGACAAAGAGATTGAGTTGTTGTATCAGCAGCTTTCTCGGTTACTGTTGGTAAAATTTCAGCAGCTGTTGGACTAGCTTCTGATGAATTTTCAAGCATAGAGACTATTGATGTTGGCTCTTTTTCAGAATCATTGTCAAAAAGGACTTGAGTAGGTTGTTGCTTATTCCAATCCCAATTGTTTTCTTCATCGAAGACAACATCTCGGCTGATCACAATCTTCTTGGTTTGTGGATTAAATAATTTATATGTTTTGGATACTTCACTAACACCGAGAAAGACACACGTTTCCCCCTTATCATCAAGTTTCTTCCTTTTCTCATCCGAGATATGTGTATAAGTGATGTAGCAAAATATTTTAAAATAATCTACAGCTGGTTTCCTTCCACTCCAGGCTTCCTCTGGTGTCATATTTTGAACAACAAGTGTAGGACTTCTATTCAATATGCGAATACTCTAATTTAATGCTTCAGGCCAAAAAGTTTTTATAATTCTTCCTTTTGTCAACAGGCTTCTCACCATATTGAGGATGCTTTTATTTTTTCTCTCTGATACACCATTTTGTTGGGGTGTATAAGCAGCAGTCAGCTCTCTTCAAATGCCATGAACTTCACAAAAACCTTCAAATTTGGTTGAGCAATATTCTCCCCCACGGTCTGTTCAGAGGGTCTTAATGGTATTTCCTGTTTCATTTTCTACACGAGCCTTGAAGCTTTGAAATGCACATAATGCTTCTGATTTTTCTTGTAAAAAATAAACCCAAGTTTTTCGAGTATAATCATCAATGAAAGTAATTAAATATCTTTTACCTCCATTAGAACATGGTGTTATCGGACCACATATGTCAGAATGAATTAGCTCCAAAACATCTTTTGCTCGCCTTGACTTCCCCTGAGGAAATTGAGAACGATGTTGTTTGCCAACAACACATTCTTCACAAATTTGAGAAGGAATACTAATCTGAGGAAGACCAATCACCATATTTTTTTGCTGGAGGAGCTTCAATCCATTAAAACTCAAATGGCCATAACGAAAATGCCACAACCAAGAAGGGTCTCTTACTTCAGCTACCAGACAAGATTGCACGCTTGTAATCTTCAATGGAAACAACCTGTTTGAGCTCATTTGCACAATAGCAATGACTCCTCTAGTGGGATCATAAATCTCACAAACACCCTTTTGAATAGTGATTATATAACCCTTTTCTTGTAATTGACCAGCACTTAACAAATTACTTTTCAAGTCAGGAACATAAAGGACATTAGAAATTATTTCTATAGAACCATTCTTGGTTCTTATCTCTATATTTCCCTTGCCCATCACTTTCACAGTGGAAGAATCACCAAAACTAACTGTAGAATGAAAATATTCAATTAAATAAGAAAAAGAAGACTTACTTCCACACATGTGGTTGCTGCAGCCCGTATCCATATACCAAACATCAGACTCAGGTTCCTGATTAGCTTGAACAACCATTAACAAAGTTTCCACATCTTGCTTTTTGGCAAAATTTAATTGTGCTTCCTTGTCTTTGTCTTCAGGTAGTTTAGTATAACATTCCGAACGATAATGTCTAAATTTATGACATCTAAGCACTCTACATTTGACTTGTCAAAATGTTGATATCGTCCTTTGTCTTTACCCAGAAAATAATCTTCATCGGTTTCGAAATACCTGTCATCATTTCTATTGCCTCGATCTCCCCTTCCTCTACCTTTACCTCTGCCTCTACCCCTTCCTCTAGAGTTAGAGAAATGAGTAGAGAAAGAAGCCTTTAAAGCATGCTCTTCTAAAGTTGAACTTCGGTTCATCTTCTGTTCATGGACCAACAAGGAGCTCTGCAATTCATCAAGAGAAAATGCATCTATGTCTATTCTTCAATGGAACATGCAACATAATCAAATTTTGGTGTCAGGGAACGCAATATCTTCTCCACAATGGTGACATCTCCCATCTTCTCACCATGAAATCGCATTTTGTTACTGATCTCCATAGTTCTAGCACAGTAACTGGTGATAGATTCCCCATCCATCATTTGTAGAGTCTCAAAATCTCTTCTCAAAGCTTGAAGTTGTGCACGCTTCACTCTAGCAGAGCCTTGATATTTTTTCTTCATGGAATCCCAAATATCTTTGGAAGTTTCTTTGCTAAAATTGTTTCTAGAATGGGCCGATCAATTGCCTGAAAAAGGTAATTTTTTTCCTTCAAGTCTTTGAGTTTTCTCCCTTCCAACTCTGTTTTTTGGACATCAGTCAAGATTGCATCAGTTGATGGCACTTGAATTCCAAATTCAACGATTTGCCAATATTCTTTTGATCGTAGAAAATTCTCCATTAACATACTCCAATAGTCATAATGACCATCAAAACGTAGAATCGCAGGTTGCACAAAATTATCTTCAGATACCA
Source organism: Kaempferia elegans (assembly GCA_037974815.1). Lineage (NCBI taxonomy): Eukaryota > Viridiplantae > Streptophyta > Magnoliopsida > Zingiberales > Zingiberaceae > Kaempferia > Kaempferia elegans. The sequence continues at coordinate 136,662 of JBBPFQ010000032.1, forward strand.
TTGAGTCTTGCTGCTGCAATATGAAAGTTGCTACCTTTTGAACCTGAAAACGCTTTGATACCACTGTTACTGTGACAAAGGAAAACAAAAGAGACAAAAGAAAATATCGCTGCTACGGTGTCAAGGGAGAACAATAGGATTGAGATGTGATGATAAAAAAACTCTTGCAATTGATAATTAAACGGAATGGAAGTAGAGCCTATAAATAGGCTTTTACAGTAGAATATTTTAACGACATCTCGTAGAATATTTCAACCATATCTTCTACTTAATAGGATCATACACATCACTAAAGCAAATCACTAAACTAAAGACTCGAACAAACTATGACTTGGACAAAACTACTTGCTAAAACTTCCAATAGATAAAACTTTTAAATCTTATCGGGTTCAGGGCCCAGGCACAACCCATGCAGTGTAGCCCCTTTAACATGCAGAACTTCATTCTTCACAACCATAGATATAGTGCTGGTATGTCCTAGTAGCACTGATGGTGGACTCATAGTAGTGTGTCTATGATCCCTAGCTAGAGTGTCACCGTTTATGGTATTCTCCGCTATACGTCTTCACATGTGTATCTGTTGAACCTCCTCCCTCTATATGACGTGGGGCCCTTATAGGAGGGCATGTAGCGGTTTCATATTTATTTTTATAGATAGAGTGCCGGTGCTCTTTTGAATGCTTCTTCACAATCACATGGTGTCGGTGTCTTTTAGCACGCAGAACTTATTCTTTCCGACCATTTGTTGTCGATCGTCTCCTACCAGACAACGACAGTACCACCTGCTCAGAATAGCACCTCTTCATGTCCTTTTATTCAGTTATTATGCTTGGACATACATCAAGCACCAGCTAACTCGGCGCATCAGCATCTCTTTGCGTGGCTCTGCTTCTTCGTGCTTTCGATCTGATCCCCACCTCAATTTGTTGACTGGAATTGTATTTATTCTCTAGGAGAAATTTCAATAAAGGTAATTGAGAATAAGAATTTCTAGTGCGATAAGATAATAAGAATGGTGTTAAAAGCAAAATAAAATGGAATTCGGAATTATGGGGAAAATAAAAAAACTTGCATGGCAATTTGTTACGAGTTTTCCTTTTCTTTCCAAAATTAGTACACTTCGAATTTCATACGGATAAGCATGCAACCGCAATGACGTGTATTCATATGCAAAAACGAAGTCGTTTTTTCTTCACGACGACTCTATGTATATTGGAAACGGATAGATTACGGATGTTTATTTAGCCTTAATTTTTTTTTAGATGACCACCATCACGATCCACTGATGATCGGCCGTTAGATCACATCAAAATTCAGATACTATTTCCCTCTTGATAATGGTCCAGAAGACCTTGACTAAGGATAATATAGTATTTGCGTTGTAAATTATATCTCCACGATGATAAGTTCTGTTCCAATACTAACTTGGCTACCTGTAGAACATGTGACATTTTAAGATGATTCGTTTGTCGTCTTCGCCAATCTAACCAACATGAAAAAGATAAATATAATTATTAATCATTAGTCTAAATATTAAAGATATAAGATAAAACCTATATTGATATTCAATTGTTATCCGATATTGATATTCAATTGTTATCCGATATAGCTGAGTTGATTATCGTACAATAAAATTATAAAAAAAATAAAGTTCGAATCCTATCACAATCTAGGACAGTCACGGAGTCCAGCAAGGCGATGGATTTCGCTTACAGAATGTATTGGTACTCTGATTATAACAAAAGCGGACAACGCATATTTATTAAAAATTTATAAAATTAATATTTAAATCATTATCTCTCTTGTTTTTTTTTTTAAATTATATCCACGCAAGACGAGTCCAATTTCCACC
>JBBPFQ010000032.1:147172-160802 GCA_037974815.1 Kaempferia elegans
GCACCAAGAACGCTTGGATCAATACCGGAAATGAATCTTCAAAACTTCAACATAGATCTACATGATCTCGGATTGGAAGAAAGCTTCCAAATCAGAAATCAGTGGACCTGTTTCACTCTCCAGCCGAGAACACCCAACCGATGAAGAACGCTTCGTACGCACTGTTTACAGCCAACAATCTTCAATCTCTGATCAAATTGAGCTCCTGAAGAACGCTTCTGGAAGTTTGTCGTAGAGGAAACTCCACCGTTTGGAGGAACGCCACCGAAGACAGAGGAATTGCCAAATAAGAGAAGTCTGTGTTCACAGTCCGCCGTTGGATAAATTCAGCCAGAAAAATGATTGGAGATCATTAGGAAGTTCACCGCCGATTAATCGGGATTGAGTCTGGATCTGAGAATGGAAAGGAACACGCCCGTGATCGGGATTTCGCCGAGAGCTCACGGAAGAAAAATGCGCGTCCGAGGAAAATCGCGATCTCAAGTTTTTCTTATACCCAGTACATGTGAACCAGGTCCAATTCAAATCTTGTCCGGTTCACCTCTTGTTCAGGACCGGTCCAGCATCAATTTGGAACAAGTTCAGTGTGATTAGGGACCGATTCAAGTGAATTAGGGTTGAGAATGAGATGGGTGAGCTTGGATCTGATTCTTTGGGTTTAATTAGGCTGGTTCAAGTCAATTCAAACTCAATTCCTCCTTACATCAATGAAATGAACCCAATTTTGACTCGGTTGACCTTATTTGACTTGATCTAACTTGTGCCATCCTCTTACAAATCCAAATTCAAATAATGAGTAATTAATCATGCAAAATTAGGGGAAATTATAATTATATCCAAATAAATCATCAAATCACAAATATTTCCTAATCTATGTGAATCTAAGCAAAGTTAACGCACAAATCAACCAAAAATCAACCAAATATATGCTCAACAAATGAATTATCACATACCCAGTAATCGCCTTTATAGTCCACCTATTTACGGGTGACGTTTGAAGAAGCCAAAGTATGTATCTCCTTATGTAGGGAACCATGGTGACTTCAGGTCCAAGGACTGATCGTCATACTAATAGTCACATGAGAAAGTATATGACACTCATATAACAATCCATGATACTTTCTCATTGCGGGTCATTCAGTATACATTCTCCAATGTATACTCATGTGTCAACTTGATATCACATATCCATGACTTGTGAGATCAAGTCATCGAGTTGACCTACATGCTAGTCTCACCGCATTAACATTGTCCCTGAATCTTAATACTTGACTAGGAATGCATAAGAATAGTGTTCTCTATATCATCTCACTCTCGATTCAACCAATCGATTGATATAGATCAGAACCTACTACTCAGGGACGCTATTATACTTTGTTATTTGGCACTAATACAAGTAAGTATAATAACCAAAGATAAATGCCTATAAATATATCAATATATATATGGAAATATGATACAACAAGTCCATACAACAATCATCACATGATTGGCTCTAGGGTTCTAACTAACAGTTTGAACACATATGTGTTCGGCTCGTTAATGTTTGTGAACAACGTTAACAAATAACGTTCATGAACAACGTTCGTGAACAATGTTCGTAAACAACGTTCGTAAATACCATTCATTAATAAAACTCTTATCAGTATGCTAAATAAATACATTTTTTATTTTTGAAATAAACAAACAAGTTAGCAAGCTCAAGCCAAGATTAAATTGAAAGTTTGATAACATCTAAATGAACCAAGCTCAAGGCAAGCTCATCAAAAATAAACCAAGCCAAGCTTGAACAATCATTTCAAATGTTTGGTACATTTTAGGCTCAACTTGGCTTGGCTCGGTTACCTTATCAAATATTTGAACACCCCAAAGCTTGACTCGACTTGATTGTTTACTGCCGTAATTAAAGGGGGTGAACAATGTCTTAACCAACATATAAAATATTTTCTCTTTCTTAGGTTAGTACAAGGTCAATACACAACTTAGTTTTTCACAATTATGCTTAAGGTCAACACAATAAAAATATAAGAACAATAAACATAAAAACACTTCACTAACTTAAAGATATAATTGAGCCAAGTCGATATGCTTGGGAGATAGATCTGAGTCATGATGCTTGAGACATTAGGATGAGTCAAGGAGCTCGAGAGATTAAGCTAAGTCAGAGTACTCTAGATATTGGGCCGTGTAAGAGCTTGGGCTGAGAATCCGGGTTAGAAATGCTAGGGAGACTAAGCCAAGTAAGTGGTGGTCAAGCTGAAAGGTAACATGGGAGATCAAGCTAGCTATTTGATGATTTGGGAGTTTGAGTCGAGAGGTCAGGAGGGAAAGTTGTTGAACGACTTTGTAAGCTAAGTTAGGTAGTTAGAAGGCCAAATTATCTAGCAATTTGGGAGTCCAAATTAGGGGGTCAAGAGGTGGGGAGGCAAAGTAGGGTGGTCAAGAGGCCAAACTACCAAAAAAATGCATAGGAAGCTGAGTTGGATAGTCAGAAGGCCAAATTATCAAGGAACTCGGGAGGACAAGTTAGGAGGTCAAGAGGTTAGAGGTAAGGAGGCAAAGTGGGTAGTCCAGAGACTAATCTATCAAGAAAGTTAGGAATTGGGTGATCTAGAGGTTGCACAACCATGAGACTTAGAAAGCTGAGTTGAGCGGTCCAGAGGTCGTATTGCCAAGTGACCTGTGAAATCGAGTTGGGTCTTTGTTGAGCACAATGAGATCTATGATAAACATAATTATCTTAAAATAAATTTGTTTACTCTTACAGTGCTTAGAGATTTTAATGGATGTTTCTTTTCTAAAATACAACTGCTTAATCATATTAGCAATTAAACAATGAACTGAGCACTATATGCTGATGTTATCCGAAGGAATAAACTTAATCTAAGTACGGGGACGTGAGATGAACATAATCCCTCTTTACTATATTAGAAGAGGGAAAAAACAAAGTATTGGTAAATGAGACTAGATCTTTTAATCCACTTTCAGAAAATGGTCCACATCGTAATTGTGGTAGCATTGTGATCGAATCTAACCGTAATTACTTATGATTTACCGATGGATTCCCACCCAGGTTGTAATTTGGATCGAAGCAGACGACTTGAGGCCACAGGAGGTGGGCGGCTGACCCAAGCGCCAAATGGGCGTCGGAGTAACCTCTGACTGTTTGCCCTAATTTAAACTACAACTTGTTAGATCGATTCAGGCTTGTAGACGGAGGTCGAATAACCCTGCAAATAAAAAAACCACTATCTCAAGCTAGAGCAGGGATTAAGATTAGAGCATCACAACTTTTATAAAAGTAAACATAAAAAATAGAGGTTCAAGGAATTACTTGGTTACAACCTAGATGGATGTTAATCCAAGGCGGTTGAAATAACTCACTAAAGAAACTCCTTCTGTGGGCGGAGAAGCCTCTTATAAACTCTTAAAAGCTCAGAAGAAAACTAGGAATCACTAATCAAATTGTGTACAAAGTTGATGTTACTTCCTAGCTCAAATGATCCTTATATAGGATTGTGAAAACTGATCTCGTCGGCCTAAAGGCGCCTCTAGAGCCTCCCAAGGCGCCTTCAACAGATAAAGTTTTATCCGTTGGATAAAACTTTATCCCTGCGCTACAACGGTCGTTGACCAAGCTGAAGGCGCCTTCAAACGCCTGGAGGCGCCTTCGGCAGGTGTCTGCGGAGATTCTGAGGGCGCCTTCCAGGGCGCCTACGAAGCTTCTAAGGGCACTTTCTAGGGCGCCTTCAGCAAGGCTGAAAGTACCTTCCCTGCACTGGATCAGGGAGCAGAATACTCCCTTCGAGTCTGCCATCTTCCGATCACTTGGGTGATTCAGACATCCGGAATAGCGTTCACTCGAACCCAGTTTCCGTCTTTCTCCTTGAGCAGCCTTCCTCCCGGGCTTCTCGTCCCTCGGACTGCCGTACCGTATACTTCTCGTCTGCCGTGTACTCTTTCACGCCTTCTCGTCCCTCGGACGCACCGAACCCGTTGACTTGCTTCCCGTGTCGTCATTCTCGTCCGTCGCGTCTTCTGCTCGACTTCTTGTGATCCTAAGTTCCTGCACACTTAGTCACAAGGTTAGAAACCACAGGACCTAACCTAACTAGGTTGGTCACATTAAAACTAACTAGGGGACCAACAGGAGTTATGGCGCACAATTGCAGTGACCAAAGATCACAGCTAGGGCTCAGATTCTCCCCTCTCTGCCGAATGTAAGCCAACGCAAAGTCAGCAGCTCAGAGAGGATATTGCTGGACGATCGATCGGAGATAAAATGCTCGGTCGGTGATGGAATGGGGTGGCGCCAGTGGCTCTGATTTGTGGTGTCGGGCATTGGCGTTAGCTAAGGAAGAGGGCAATCGAGTGGTGACATCGGGCTATGGTAGAGACGCGAGTGGGAGGATAAGACATGGTAGGGGCAGCGATGGCTGCAGCTACTTCTGCGACGGCTGACACATCATGTACGTCGGCGATCGTCGGTCGATGACACATGTGAAGGGGGAAGGTACTGGCGGTATTGGGGATTGGGAGGAGAGGGATCGGGCGAGGATAATGAAAGGGAAATTAATTAATCGAAGTTTTGTATTTATACACTTAAGTTAATGAAATAAATATGAGATTTAATTAAATTAATCAACTCCTACTTTCCAAATAAGCTTTATTTAAGCCTAATAGATTCATCTCCTTAAACATCTCATGCGACATTAAATTAATCCAATTTTTTTAAAAAAAAAATCTATAAAAATATTAATAAGATTATTAGTCCTATAACATTTATTATTTTATTATCATATCTTATAACCTCATGATAAATCCTTGATATTATTCAACTTAGAAGAAAAAAAAAGTGAAAATGAAGCTTAGTATCAAGTAAACTGTAATACATAAAATACAATAATATAATAAACTTGAAAACAATAAATAATTTGTACAAAAATACAAAAATAAGGGGATTCATTTGAAAATTTTTCAAATCTATACTATCCCAACATAAACCCTAATCAATTACAATTCCTAAACCATTAAAACATAAAAAAAAAGTCTAATTATAAAAACTAAACCAAGAAATTACCTGGCACTCGTTCACCTTGTTGGGACAGAGAGAGTCGCTGGAACGACTGAGAGGGATGAATTGCGAAAATAATATGAGATGCATAAACCCTGTTTCGATTACAATCCATAAACCATTAACACTTAAAAGAATTAGTCAAATTATTAAAACTAAACCAAGATATTATCTAGTGCTTGATCATCTTGCTGGGATAGAGAGGGTCGCTGGAACGACCAAGAGGGATGAATTGTGAAAATAAATTGAGATGCAGAAACACTATTTTTTTAAATCTCAGTAGCGATCTTTAGAAGCATTTTGAACTGCTTAAAATGTGACTTACATCATTGGATATGAAAACTGTTTCTAAAGGTGGGTCATGATCTTTAGAGACGATTCCTGAATCGCTCTAAAAAGCAACTTATAAAATCAGACAAATAAGAAGCTTCTAGAGGAGATCAAATCCTCTGTCCCACAAATCTCCCTGTCGTCGTGTCCCACTCGTCATTTCAGCCCACCACCGGCAACCTCCGGCCGCTGGCTCGATCAAAAATATATCTCGAGGGGAAGGTGAACCCAGAGGAATCACCGTCGGTGTAATCGGCACCTAAATCGGACGATTTTCCTCCACCATCGATCTGAGTTCCTACTCAGATCCATCCCAATTTATGTGTTGATCGCGCCGGCAGCGATCCCTTTGGATTCACCTTTCTCTCAAAGTATAGTTCTGGTCGGGCCGGCGGCTGGAGGTCATCGATGGTTGGCTGAAATGATGAATGAGAGACGAAGACAGAAAATTCTATGGGACAGAAGATTTTAATCCTCGGGAACTGTTCTTACGGTAAGATCGATACGGTAGGATCGAACTTACCTGTTGCTCACGAATGTGCCTCATTTGACCCACCACTTCTCCTTCTGGAACGTGCGTGCCTTTTCGGGCAGCAAGATCAAACCCATGCTACGATTTGACTTAAAATTGCCAGTAAAAGCAGGGAGTCGGTAACGAAAACTGAGGGCGCTTCCTTGCATTCTCCTCCCTCCACGTGAGCCGCACGTGAATGGAATCGTTGTAAAAGTGGCGTACAAGCTCCTTCTCCTCCATCACCGTCTTAATTAGTTTCCGTTCGCCACTATAAATAAACTGACGCAGACCCCGTCCGTTAAGAAATCCCTCATCTCAAATCGCCTGAACCCTAATTAATGGCGCCGGGCGAGCATATCCGCCGCGCCCCGGAAGCGCACGCTCCTCCTTTGACCCTCTTGGACGACGCTACTTCGGACCTGAATTATGCAACCCTTCACGCCTGTGTCCTCGCCCGACTCCCACTCGACCTCTCCCGGCCTCGTCACTTCGACGACGGTGCGGACTCCGTTTCCGACGCCTTCTCTGGCGGCGGCGACGATTTCCTCATGTACGAGTTCAAGGTCCGGCGGTGCCCTCGCGGGCGGTCCCACGACTGGACCGACTGCCCCTACGCCCACCCGGGCGAGAAGGCGCGCCGGCGCGACCCTCGCCAATTCCAGTACTCCGGCACGCCTTGCCCGGACTTCCGCATCGGAGGCGGGCGGTGTCGGCGCGGAGACGGATGCGAGTACGCCCACGGGGTGTTCGAGACGTGGCTCCACCCTGCGCGCTACCGCACGCAGGCTTGCAAGGACGGCGCCGCATGCCTCCGCCGCGTCTGCTTCTTCGCGCACTCGCCCGAGCAGCTCCGCGTCGTCCTCCCGTCGAGTCCTAGATCGCCTGGAAAGTGCGGAGGCGCCGTGATGTCTGCATCGCCGACGTCTACGCTGGCGGCCGCGACGATGTATTCGCCGTCTTACGGATCTTCGTCGCCGTCGTCGGCGATGGCGGTGGACGACGCGGTGACTGTGATGTCTAAGCTTAGGCTGAGCGAGATGAGATCTTCGATGCCATTTGGTACCCGAACGGTGGAAGCGAGGTTCCAGCTGCCGACCTCTTGCGTCCCTCCACTGTACTCTCCGGCGAGCAGAACAACAGAAGACAAAAAGGCGACAACGAATTGGAGCTCAATGGAAGCCAAGCTTCTTGCTGGCTGGAGGAACGAGGAGGAGGAAGAGGCGGCGCGGGATTTGGAATGGGTGTCAGAATTGGTGAAGGATTGAATCGACTTCGCTATATATATAATTAAGTTGGTATTTTTTTTTTCTTAAAAACAGTTTGTCAATACTTGTGAAGTCGATCTAGATAACAAGTCGATAAAATAATCTCTGGTAGGAGCTAGCTCCGAAACAAGATCGGGAATATATTTGAAGATTGTTTGGATTAAAAAAAAGCTTCTTTTTGGATCGAAAACCTCTGACAAAAAGTTTTCCATCTTTTGTACGTAATTTGGAAGGATAATTCCTGACTATATATATATAATTGTTTGTTTCGGAACTCCCAAACTTGTATACTGTCTTGCTGTACGTGTTCTTCAGTATGCTGCTTAATGTAAAGCGAGTTTAAAATTACTGCTCGAGTGTGTTCATCTTAATTTTTGATGGGAGAATGAAGAACGAGTGGATATCCACATCATCGAATGATTCCTGCAAGTTTTTTAGTTTATGGTGTATTTATTAATTCATTTATAATATAAGCAAAGGCGGTGGGTCGGCGGCTAAAGAAGATGGACATGTATACTAGGTGAGGTTGCTGGTAATTGCGACAGCAAATTTGTTGACTTTAGTATCCGACAGATAAACTATTGCAATTGTTTTTGTCAGATTCTAAACTTTCTGAAAATCTGGTGGCCTGGCTAGAGGAACTCTACTGAATGTTCATGAACAAATATATACAAATAAATAAATTTATTAATATTAATCGTTTGAGGTTGTCAATCATTTTTAAGTTTTGAGCATGCAAGATCATCCTTTAGCTAAATCATTTCCTTTTACTGTTCGAATCAAGTTGACACTAGCGATACCAATGTTAAAACACTTCAGTACTCGAGCTGAAAACCCATGGTATTAGCAAACACCAAACAGCATCGGCACGCTCGTACGTCCACATTGAAAGTTAGGTTTGTTGAAGTGAGGGTTAACTTGTGGCAGTAGGTTATGACTTATATCAGCCAAAAACCAAATCTAGTGGATGACGACATAGATTTTCCATATATATATATTTTTTAGATATTTGGTAAATCTAAGACAACTTCTGATTTGCCAGTGATAAACCAAATTTGAAGTTTCACTTTACACACCGTCTTCCTCTGTTTTTTCAATGAAAAAAAAAATCTTTTTTTTTTTAAATTGCTGATCGAATCAACTTAATAAATTCTAGATCAGACAGCTACCAATCAATACTCGTTCCACTCTAAAATATCCAGAATAATTTAAAATGAGTCGATTTCAAAATCGACTTTAAAATTAAAAAGTTGAACAGAATGCTTAATTTTGACTAGAGATGTTTTTATGTGAGTTCGTGTACATATTTACCTTGCAAGTTTTCATGGTTTCTCTCATCCTAAAACAATCTGAATAATTTAAAAAGAAGGCAATAAAATAATTTTAGAGTTGATTCTAAATTCGACTTGGTGGACGAATAGATTGTGGGGAAAATTAAATGGCCATCTATAATTTATGTTTTTGTCATAGGGTTGTTCTATTTTTTTTATTAAAGTTTAATATGACCTTACTAAAATATCCTTATATTAACTGATCATTTGGTTGTATAGTAACTAGCTTCTATAATACGTTATCTGATCATTCGGCCGTGTAGAAGATAATAACTAGCTTTTCTAATTGTAAAAAATTAGATACTAGCCTCTACAATGTGTAAAACTTAGATGTTAGCTTTATAGAAGTTAGTTGTTAGGTTCTATATATTGTAGAAGTTAGTTGCTAGTTTGTACAATAGTAATTTTATATCATTTTGATTTTACTTATTTAAGTGATAACCTAGTAAACAGGGGCGTAGCCATGTGGAGGAAAGGGGGTGCGACCGCCCCCTCTAACATTTTCTTTAAAAAAATAATTATATATTTGAAAGTCTACATTGTAAGTTTGATTGGCTGATTTATCATCATTCATTGACTGTAATTGGAATTGTTCATATATTTAGAAAGTTCACGACATAAGCTTCAATTGATACCACTTTTATTATAAAATATTATGACTTAAAATATTACGCATTGAATTTTAAAAACAAAAAATATAAAAATAAATGGATAAACTAAACCGTAGGATGCGAAGTGAGGACGTTAAATTAAAATTAAATCGGATTCGAACTAAATTTAATAGGTAGGTGCAGAGATAATGATTACATTGGTTCAAATGTAAATTGATTTGGAGTTGATTTGGTCAAGTTAGAGTACCCAGTTTAAGATTTGAATACATTCGATTAATTTAAAATTAATTAAAATATTTTTTTAAGTAATCCTTCTATTTTATCTTTTTTCTCTTCTTTTTCTCCATACGTACGTTGCAACCCCATCGTACCATATGCCACCCCTTTGCCATCTCTCTCTATCTTTTTTCCCTTTTCTTCCCCATTTACTTCTTCTCTTTCTCTTCTCCAGCGATAGTAAATCTATAATTTCTTCTTCTCCTTATTTAAAGCACAAAACTTCTCTTTCCTTTTCCTTGCTCTTCTCTTTTTCTTTTAACTAGAACTAAGGACTATAGTTAAAATTTTTGAATTTAAGTTAACTTAAGCTCTTTAAATTTGAAATTTAGACTTTTGTACGGTAAAAATCAATCTACGTTAATATTTAAAATTTTTAAAAATCGTCCCATCTGATTGAAAATACTGGCTATACCACTGCTTATGTGATCTGATGACCGCCCGATGCTCAACTCCTCCTATGTCGGATCCAAACGAATCACCTACAAAGCTATGATGAACTAGCGTTTAATTACATTCAAATATACATGAATATAATCTTACATATATCTACGTACTACGTACGTACGTATTCACGAAAAACAGATAACAAAACTCAATTGGCCAAGGCACGTCGATCGAGCTAGGCCGATAAAGTCGATATCTTTAGGTGAACGACACGTAAAACTCCGTCACCAACTTTTTTCCCCTCAACAAGTTTGATCGATTTCAGTAATTAATTGATCTCTTTGCTCGTTGCTAGACGTCCGTTGCGTATCAACTTAAAACTAATTCCCTATACAATACACTTACTTTAAGGCGTGAACAACAATGTCATGTCTTGTTAGTTGTTTAATCAACAGACGTCGTCGTCGTCGACGTCGATCCTGCGTGATTAATTGCAGTAGTACTCCATGCACAATGCACGTGTTAGGAAGTACCATTTGACGTAATCTATTCTTAGATTTTTTCGTTAATTTCTAGCTCAAAAACAAAATATTAATTTTGCGTCGATCGATCGAGCATGTATGCATATGTGCAGCGAGATTGGCAGGGCAGTTGAGCTGCTGATATGTGTTTGTTGGGATGCCGTTGATTGTCTTCTTTCCTCCTCTTTAATTCCCTCTGTACTGTGCTTTCATTTTGCATGCATGCATGCAGGCGATCGATCGACGCTTCCCAACCTCCCCCAACCCCCAAACCTTTTCTCAATTCCCTCTCTAGATCTCTCTCTATATATATATCACAGTCCCCCTCTGTTTCTTATTGTGGTTTTAAATCTTTTACACAACTCGATCGATGGACATGGAACCTTTGATCATGGGCGGAGGGGAATTAACAGAGGCACCGATCTCCAGCTGCTTTCCCAGTTTCACAACTCATCAGAATCTGCTCATGATCCAGCAACAACAACAGCAACAGCAACAGCAAGTGCTGCAGGAACAGAGTAATATTTATCATAATTCACTAGCGCCGTTGCTCATGCCAGAGTTGGGGTTAGCGTCGCTGCTTCTGCCGAGCGCCGCGGCGGCGGCCGTGTCCGTGCAGGGTGATGAGGCAGAAGGAGAAGCGGCCGGAGGTGGCGGCCGGTCAACGCAGACGACGACGGGGAAGAAGGCGATGAACCCCAAGTTTGCGTTCAGGACCAAGAGCCCTAACGACATCCTTGACGATGGCTATCGATGGCGAAAGTACGGGCAGAAAGCCGTCAAGAACAGCCCTTATCCAAGGTAGTAATTAATATTATTTGTGAGAGAATTACAGTTTTAGTTTACTAAATTTAGGGGTGTTAATTCGGATAGATTGAGTTCGATTCGGATCACGTTGGGAGTTTTATTTTTAACTTCCAACTTGAACTTAAACTCAACCCAAAACTCTTCAACCTGAATTTGAATCTTATGATCCGGACAACTCGTATAATCAGATTTAAAATAAATTTTTTTAAGTTATTTTCTTAATATAATTTTTTCACTTTTATCTCAATACTTTATCACTATCGTACTAACATTAATATTAATATACATAAAAATATCTTAATTTTTAAAATAAAATTTAATTTAACCCTTAAAAATCAACTAATTCATAAATTCAGATCAACCCGAACCCGACTTAAAAAATTTCAATATAAAACTCTCCCACCCGAATCCGAATTTGATTTGTTTTCAGATCAACTCGGATTGGATTGTCGGGTCGAATTCATTTTTAACACCCCTAACTAATTAAATTTCACTCTTTTTTCTTCCAATTTTAATCTGGTTACCTACACATTCACATTCTTATCAAACTAATTGCATTTTTTTTCCCAATCTTAATCTTTATTTTGCCCGAAATTCATTCTAATTGACCACCGATTAATTTAGACATTTTCCGTGTCAATTTGTTAAGTTCGCATGAGCATTAAAATATGCAATATATCTTTTTAAGTTTTTTATTTTATTAATTTTATTTTTAGATGATATGGTTAATGGTTTTTTACTTTGTGTTCCTTATTTATGATAATGGACATATTTAAAAAATTTATAACATTAATTTGTCCATCAAAAGTAAAAAAAAAATGCTCATATTCATTTTTTATGTACCTTCGATGGTCAATTCAAATTCCAAATAAAATAATGATGAAAAACAATGTAAGTTGATATAATGAGGATGTGAATTAATTTATAAATTAAATACAGCATCAAAATTTCGAAACTAAAACTATAATTTTAATTTTCTCTATTATTTCTCCCAGTTGGGTAGATAGTTAATTAGCTTCTTAATTAAATGTTGTTATTATATATTATGTTTTTTGCTAATTAATGTTTAATTGTTGTTAATTAATTATATTGTACGTACGTACGTACGACAAATTAAAGGAGCTACTATCGGTGTACTCATCACACATGCAACGTGAAGAAACAAGTCCAACGACAATCCAAAGAGGCAACCATTGTAGTGACCACCTACGAGGGAATACACAACCATCCCTGTGAGAAGCTGATGGAGGCTTTTGCTCCTCTCCTCAAGCAGATACAATTCCTTACTGGTCTCTAATACGGTAAAAGACGATTCACTCACTTCTAGTGTCTCTGTCAATTCGTCCTTAATGACATGTAATTAAGAACGTACCATCCATATATATTCTGAATAATAATTAACATTAAAAATGAAACAAAAAATATATATATACTACGAATATAAATATACTTACTTTGCAATTTTCACTTTGACGTATGGCTGTACAAATTCTATATGCAATGTCTTGATCATTGATCAACCCAAACGGTAGAGAAAACCAGACAATAATAATTCATTTCTCCATCGTGTAATTAATTTGTTGGATCCTGTGGTGGTACAATTATTTGTGTGTGGATAGAATGGTGGTATAATATTTCTTTGGCAAAGTCGAGATTAAAGTTAAAATCTATCTCTTTAAGGTAATTTTTCCCACACGTAGTGCTCATGGAACATAACAATCATCTCCCAAAATACGACGACTTTATCTTGCGATAACAATACTGCAATTCGTAAAACCTATAAATCGAAGAAGTTTCTCTAACGATCCAAATGCAAGTATGGAATGTTGATACTGTCTGCAAACGTGGACATGGATGCTGTGAAGTAGGATGTCCACGTGTCAAAGAAGAAGATTTGCAGTAGACGGAGAGATGACCAGCTATCCTGCACACCAATAGACGATCTTGCTAAGTCGTTAGCAACTAGGTCGGGGAACAGTGAGGGCGTCCCGATTTTTGGTCATCCGACGCTCAAGTTAGTGCAACATTCGTCGAATAATGTTGACAGAGAAGTGATGAAAAGTAGAGTAATGATCGCATACCTCCGCCGATTGTAAAAGACTTATTTATACTTAGGCATTATCTAGCACAGGGATAAAGGAGCTTCCGTAAATAAAGTAGACATTTATAATATATTTGTCTTTCCTTAATTGTCTTTTATTAATTAAGCACACAATTCGTACATGTCAGAATTGGAAGTTTCGTTCGTACAAGAAATTTCAACGCATATCTTCTGATAACTGATATTCTATTTTGATCGTTGCACTAAGTGACAAGGAGGGTAGGTGAGCGTATAGCCGAACGGCCATCCTATTTAGTTTGTTCGGTATGTTGTTTGGCCACCTTATTTGGTTCGTTTGGCCCGCTGTTTGGCCTCCTTGTTTGGTCCATTTAGCACCCTATTCGACCAGCCTATTAGGTCTGTTCGGCACATAGTTTGGCTAGCCTATTTGATCCTTCGACACTTGCTCTTGC
>JBBPFQ010000032.1:165212-179485 GCA_037974815.1 Kaempferia elegans
ATTGTTGTTTTTTAATTAGAAAGTAAAATTTAATAAAGAAAGAAAATAAAATAAAAGAAATATTAATAATCGATATAAGACATTTAACAAAGTCGGTCTTCTTCAAGCCCAACCGAAAAACTTCCGCAACATGAGCGTGTCTGATCCAAGTGAACGTGAGTGACATCGAAGCACATTAATTGCCCTCGGTGGGGGCCACCAGAAAAAAAATTATCTTCATGTGGATTGTTAATGTAATTTTGAGGCATAAATAATAGAATTTTTTTTATGAAATATTTAGTTTAGGAAAATTTAAGAGATCCTTTGACGTTTATTAGCGTTTTAAAATGATTAATGTTATTTATTTATTTTTTAGACAAGATGCTCAATACTAAAATGCCGATTTTATCCTTTCAGTAGAGAGAACAAGTTTTTTTACTTTTCCCTAAATTGAACTTAAAAAAAAACTCCTTAAACTATGAGCAATCCATTTGATACTCAATTCATTAATATATATACAAGAAATAATAAAATAAAAGGAAGAAAAAGATAGGATAATTTTTTTATATCTCAATTTAAAGTGTAAGGAAATAATTTATTTGAAAGATTAATAAGAGTAAAAATTCCTCCTTACTCTAATCACTTCCTTGCCAAATAAAAGTAAACATTAGGCTCTTTTTATTTATCCATTCCTCAACTCATCCCAAATAGAAATTTTTTTTGTCAAATACCATGAACTCCTTAACAACAGTTGTTTAGTTAACTTTGAATGAGCTAAAATTAAAAGAGATTTTAATCAAAAATTTTAATGACTTAAATTTGTATAACATTACTATTTAGAGATATTTATCTTCATCACTCCCACCTCAAAGCTCAATCCTTTTTGGGGGGAGGACGATATAATATATATTTTTAATTTTTTTTTAGACATATAAAGATGGAGTTTAATTTTAACAAATTAATGAATAAATTTTCTTTAATGGACAGTAAAAAAATGTTTAGGTGTTTTAATTGAAAAAAAAAACTTAACATAAATTTATTTATTTAAAAAAAACAAAAGAAGGCTTAGGTAGGTTCTTACACCTACCTACCTTCTAATGGCCCCATCATTCATGGCCTTCATGTTGGGCTGACATGGGAAGGATTCTCATCGGATCCTCATCAACATGAATTTTTATAAAATTAAATTAAATTAAATTAAATTAAAAGGAGAGACGTTGGGCATCAGACTGAGTCTGGTACCTGAATGTCTGGAGCTGACGAGGACTCGAGCTTCCATTTGCCTTCTTCTTCATCAATGCGGTCGGTAGTAGAGACTTTCCTTACGCAAAACACGCCATGCCTCGCGGTCTCACCTCCGCCGGGACACGCCCTCGCCGCCCTCAGGTGCTCTCTTGTTGTTGTCTGTATGGTCACCACCCCAATCTGATCCCCGCGGCACGGCACCACGCCGTGCCTCACATGGACACTGTCCCATGCTGCCAGAACGTGCAATTCTCGCACATCCCATCACTCGCTGCAGCAATTCACAATGAGCCATTAATGGTGGCTGCCAGACTCCCTCAAAGCCATTAGCCATTAGCCATGCCAATGCCATACATGGGCACGTCGACCTTGGAGTTGACTCGCATAGCCAGCCCTCCTAAGAAGAGGCTGAGGTGGAAGTGGCATGGCTATCGTTCACTTTCCATCACCCGTCTCTGTCGAATTTATTTATGAACAATGATACATTCAAAGATAAAATTTAAAAAAAGACACGTAATGATGAAACCCATCATTTCACTTTTTTTAGGCTCCATCACTTCGTATATATTTCCTTTGAACGTTTTCTTAAATTTTTTTCTCTTTATAAATCATTTCTCTTTATTTATATCCATCAAACTAAAGAAGGATTAAAAACAAAACAATGTAGGGTTGGGTTGATCCATAACAGTTCATTAAGGCAATGTATATGATACACAGCATCATAACTGACTGATCTTGTTTCTGAACTAAAAAAATGGTAGCATTCTGTAGAGTTTGCCAAGACAACAAAAAAAAAAAAAATTGGATATCTTCAGTAAGTTTTTGCCTAATCATAGATGAGAATGAGAAGAAGAAGATGAAGAAGAAGAAACATGAAACTCTATGCTGTAAGAGCAGATGGCTTGGGGCTTTTGACACCTCCCATCGTGCCATTTCCGTTGTTGTAAAAAGCGCGCTGCTGGTAATCATCGGTGCGACGAGATGACCCCCGACCGCGACTAGAATACTCGACCCGGTTTCTAAAGTCATTCCGCCTATAGCCAAGAGTGGGGCCGAAGCCAGCACCGCGCCCTCGGAAGTTGTCATTTCTGAACGCCCCACCTCTTCCAGACTGAAATCGCCCTCTTCCATTATTGCCATTGCCGATATTGGTGACCACGCCATTAACAACTAAAAAAAAAATAATAATAACATTTAGCATTACAATCGATGTTTTTAAAAGCTTAAGCCAGCTGGAGAACAAACAAAATAACATAAATCAGTTATAACTTAAAGGGGAGTGAGGCAACCCGTCCAACAAAGAAGGTAAATCAAACAGGATGGAATGAATACCACGAGGAAGATTGTCATTGGCAAAATGGTTTCAAATATCCAATTCATATTTAAGTAATTTGAAAAGGTTGTTGTTACATTACAAGGTTTAAATTGGTTAGGAGTTAAGACAACAGTCCTAATCCAGGCCACCAGAAGCAAACAGGGCTTGAAAATATGTTTTGATTGGGTATTATTCCAATTTCAGCCGAAAACTTACCTAAGGGTACTTATTCACATTGCATTAAGAACTAGTCATATATATAATAACCATTATTTTAGAGAAGACAATGTTGCATGTGATTTTAATGCAACATTGTTTTGATCAAAGTGGATAGAGTTAAATAGTTTCTTTTATAGAGCTTTGATATGATATTTTCTGAAAAATGGAAGCATTGTTTAAGTATTCCACATCAAGATAGGCAATTAGGCATTCTCAGGTCAACTTCCCTATTAAAATAGCATGTCCCCACATGAAAGATATCTGCATTCTGAGCATAAAACATATATTAGATACAGTAGCATCTGATAGGCCCTTGAATATAGCATACCATTGAATCAAATATGGCTGATGGCTTTGTTAGTGAGACAACAAGGCCATTTTCATCAATGTATGTTAATAACACCAAGGATGCATATATTTGGTATTTCAAAAGATATTATTTGATCATGTGGTCTTTACACAAAGATTTAGCCTGATAAAATAAATAAAGAAGTTGAAATTTTTGAAAAATCCAGTATGCGATTGATTTCATAATGCAAACATTAAATAAATGCAACATCTCTACTAGAGCGTTTGGTTCAAGTTATCATATATAACCTTTGTTATGTGATTACCTGGTAATCACATAACCAAGGTTATGAGGAATAAAATATAACCTAATGTTGTTTAGTTCAAATCTAAGTAACCCAACAAAAACTTATTTGTTTAGAGGTTTTAGTGTATAACCTAATTTAACATTTACTGTATTACTAATGATTCAACTCCAGACATTTTTTAAACTAAATTAATTTGATATTTTATTATTTTTTAAATAAAATAAAATAAAATATTAATATTAATATAATATAATATATTGATATTATTAATATTATTAATATATTCATAATATTAATATATTAATAATAATATTATGAATATTAATATTATGATTATTAATATTATTAATATTAATATTATGAATATTAATAAGTGTGCATTAATAATATTGGAGTGAAATGAGTTTGATTATATTAAGGGGTAAATTGAAATTTCATAAATATGTAGGGTTATTTTTGTCTCAAAGGGTAAATATTGAAGGGTAATATTGGCCAAAAAATTTTGTTAAACCCGGAATCAAGAAAATCCTCACTTTTTTGAGGTTTTCAGATTCTGAGTTGTATGCCCAAATTGCCAACGTGTCGTGACTTAGGAATCGTCGTTACTTAAAACCAAATAAGGTTTTTGTTTTTTTGATAACCTTGAATGGATAACCAAGGCTATCAACAAAAACACACCACCAAACATGCCCTAAATACATTCATTTAACACTTATGATCTTGCATCATGTTCACCGACACATTCTGCATCCACATGGGCTCTTATATGGCTTCATAATGAATTATTTTAGAATTCTTGTATAAAATAAAAACAATGTGCACATGCTAAGTATGATCTTAGCATAACTTCAAGGATAGTTTATGTGTTGTAGCATTTTGATGGACATAGCACAGCGGGTTAGTCTCAAACATATCTGATAATGTGAAGAAAGATTTGTGGTGGCTAGAATGACAAACTCAAGAATTGTATTTTAAAGAGCCTTAAAGCAAGACCATCATTCTTAGAATATCTTGTATAAAGATAAAAAAAATTGGTGTAATTTTAAGCAAAAACATAAAATAATTGAAAATCAAATTTCAATTCAACTCAAACCCCTAGGGGAAACAACAGAATTTGCAGGATTGAGTTTTGATTAAGATAACAGTAGAAGCAATCATACTGAAATGCAAAGCCAAAAGTTGATCACAAAACAAGAGTTAAAAATATAATAGGCTAATCAACAAGAAAGTGCAATTCTTGCCTCGTGTTGTTGTTCTCTTCTCCTCAACGATGACATGGCGACCACCAATCATGATTGGAGATGCCTACAAGTTTGTGAACAAATCAGGTAGCAAGTCAGCATAAACAATTATATTAAACAAGGATAGAAAATGCAATTTCTTGTGCAACAAAGTACTTTAAAAATAATAATAAAGCACGATTTTAAAACACCGGATTACACAAAGCAAAGTATTTAGCATCCACCGACTCTCATGACTATACACAAAGATGGTCATAATTAATTTATTATAAAAAATTGTATGTTTTTTTATTGTAAGCAACTGTCAAAAATCATGTGGCAATCTATACATAAATATAAAACAGAGTCTAACCGAATACAGGAAAAACCATGTTATGTTAAAAAATGACATCACTTGTAATTGTTTACTGCAGCAGTTATGCATGCTTACACACGATTATCAGTCTATGTATATTGGCATGGCTGCATGCGTACGCATGTTTATCAGTCTATGCATGTTAATTGAGTTCCATGCTTACACATGTTTATCAGTGTATGCATGTTACCTCAGTTACATGCTTATACCAGTGACTCAGTTTAGAACAGTCCATCTTCATCTATGCTCTCTTTATATTTTTCTTTCAGCAGTGTGAACTTGACGACGGAATGATCAATTCTTGAATTTTACTGTTGATGTACAAAAAGGGTCATGCTGACATCATTGGATTATTCTGAAGAGAGGCAAAAGTTTGCAAGGGATGATGATGCAGAGTTTTCATGTTAAATTACAAGTTCTCTAGCTGTTGATGGATTTTGTAAAGCCTGTTTCTGAATTTGGTTGTGGTTTTGTTGTATGGCCCAATGGAGTATCACTTGATTATGTATCATATATCAAACTAAAATTCAATTGATCAATAGTATGTTGACTGAAAGTGTGAGGCAATAAGTGAGTCCAAAAGAGAATGAAGTATAATTTAAGGAAGCAGCCATTCAATTCCTAGTGAAAGATTAATTTCGGCACTGAAATCAATTGAATTAGTAGACAGCAAAAACTCATTAAACTCATAAAAGGTAAAGGAGATAGTAAACATGATATATCCCAACCTAAGCTAAATGAAATACCCCAAGTTATTGATGCTTATGATTTGATTAGGTAGACATTTGAGTCAAACTGGTTTTGATCTAGCAAAAAATCAGTGGGAACACCCTTGGATAAGCAATTTATGACGAAACTAATATTGTGGTACTTGTGTTTGTTGTGACTTGTATCATAACTGATGTGCATAGCTTATATATGTTTTTAGGCATTGTTTGTCGTACATCTACTTGCATTTCATGAGTATAATCTATATTTATTGCACCCTATTTCACTATTATGTCACACTTCCATTTTATTTGTTCGGAGATCTACTCTTTACTTGATTTGATTGACATAACGCAATTTGGAGTGAAAATGAAGCAGAAACAGAGCGAGTAGGGTGCCAGAGCAAATCAGCCACGACCATGTGCTTCCTACGGACAGGTCGTGCCTCATCCTCAGCAAGACACACGACTCGGTCGTGCCCCAAGGCATGGTCGTGCCTCTCTACCCAACTGGACACAAGGTCGTGTCCCCCTCTCAGCAAAAGACACGATCCGACAATGCCAAATGGCCCAGCCGTGCCTCATATTTCCAGTGAAACCCACAGCGTGGCCCTGCAGCCCCGGGCTGCAACACACACGACATAGCCGAGGGGGCATCCCCCCTATAAAAGGGGTTTTCTCCCCTTAGGTCACATCTTAGATTTTGGAGTTTGGCCCCTTACTTGGGGAAGGGTTCTCCCATTCGGGGAACCCTAGAAGCTTCATCTTCATAGATCCGTCTACTTCCGGAGCAAGGGAACCCCTCCAACAACGCTTCAAGGATAAGCATTTCTCTTCTCTTTATTTCACATATTGAGTTGTAGAATGATATTTCCTCGTCTATTGGTTGTGTCTCCCTTCACAAGGGAGTAAATCTCCGATTATTAGGATGTAGGATGTAGTTATGCTATGATGTATAAACTATGTATTTGATCATTTTGTTGTGCAATGATATGTTTTACAACTTGTTCTAGTGTGTTGTGCCTTATATGTGTTTGACGAAATGTGTGTGAAGGTCAATACATTTAGATGTAGAGTTTTATTCACTGTATAGTAGTGATACTAACGATTGTATGACCGGGAACCTGTGACAGATGATATCCTTTAAGGTATCACCTTAAAACGGCGGACATTTCCTTGCAAGAGAAGCTAATTAGAGTTTGAAAGGGATTTCCCAAATTAATACTAGTAAGTGACTTGTGTAATCTAGAATTGTATGACTGGGCTGGACTTTCTAGGTTACCTTTTCTACTTAATTGCATTAAACTACCATTAGAAAGTAATTTGGATAACTCTATGATTGTACGACAGGGGGATCTTAGAATAACCCTTTAACCGGACTTTCTATATTTACTTTTTACTTAATGGCATTAAGATTTGGGTATGCCCCTGATGCGATCTTCACGTGATTGTGTCGAACTTTAGTTAGAAAGTCTACAAGAGTGTAAGCATCGAGTTAGGTAAATGAATAATGCATAGGGACATTAACTAGCATCATAATGAACCTGAACTTCTAGAATCATTCCCCATTCCACTCCTTTCTCCTCTCTCTCACTTCCTCTCACTCTCTTAACTTTAGCTTTCGAGGTCTTTCTCAACCTCTGATTGTCTAGATAATTCGCTATGCGAAGTCAACTCGTGTTTAATCAGTGGATCAATATTTTTATTACTTGACGACGAAGTCGTGCATTTGCAGCTTCGCAATAACAAACTTTGTGAACAAGAAAGAGCACAAGTTTGAAACTAGCCAATAGAAGAATAGTCAATAATCTACCTCCCTGCGGATTAAAATGTCAATTCAATTGCTACTGCAAACATGGGTTGACTAATACTCATAATATACTATGCTGCACTCATGATATACTAAAAAAAAATAAAAATAAATAAAAATAAAAATAAAAAAACTATCAATCAGTACTCAAGAAATCAGTCTTCTGTACTGGAGAAACTAGTCTTCACACATTAGGAAGTATGCATCAACTGCTAGTGTTTGCAATCTGGGTCAAGGATCATGAGATCCTACAACCAAAAGTTTGGGGGTCATGCAGACTCAAAACAACTCAGACTTTTGATATATTTGCTTTAAAGCAAGGATCAAGGAGTTAGATCATTCCAATTTAATCAAATCCCAATGTTTAATCAAGCACTCACAAATCACAAAGTACAAATTGAACTAAAGCCTGCCATGCATTCCCGCGATAAAATACAGCCTCCTGCCATTTCAACCGCAAGAGATTAGAACATTAACCATCACTGTGTACAATGAAACACATTCCTAAAGGAGCAAATCAATGGACAGACAACACCATCATGTCCATGTTCACAAACTGTAGCTAAGGTAAACTATTAGTGCGTCGCTAGGGAGGTAAGAGCTAGAATATACCAACCATATTCATGCAATCCTCTCATTGTCGTGGACAGACTCCAAAAACATTAGTCATGTTCAAATAAAAAGTGGATAGCAGCTAAGCCTACTAACCTTTATGATTAATTAATAAATAATAATAATAATACTATTCTTTCTTACAGAAGCTTTGTCAAAAGATAAAGCAAACGCTCTGTGGATGGGGTGCATTTATTAGTTATCAAGTATTACCCAACAAAATGCTATTAGCCATAAGCATTTCGAGTATAAGAACAGTAGAAAAATAGTACAGTGATAAAAAAATAAGTATAACTGAATAAATGATCAATTAAAAATAACTAGTGTTAAAAATGAAAGCACAATATCTCAACGAGTATCAAGATATCAAACTAAGGATAATACAGGGACTGCATATGACATATGTGACCTACACATGCAATTACAGAAAACATACTTGGCCCACGTAAAATGGTTTATCTTGAAAATTGACATGAGCTACCTTATTCAGCAGCTTGTAAGTCGTAACTTAAAAGCATTAACTTGAACACTTTGACCATGCTATAGATACTTTATTACACAAGTTAGTCCTATTGGGGTTACAAGATTGCAAACATAGTCCCAAAACACAAGGAAAAGATCATGAATTTATAAGACCTAACAAGTCCTAGCATATCATGTATGCACTATGCAGTGGGTCAATTAAATATCACCTACACACTTTTTGAAATCCTAATCTCAAAAATTGTTAACAAAGCAAACTCCATCAATGACTACTTTCTCAAAATTTTCTAAGTATGATATCCAAAAAAAACACTAACACATAAAACTTAAATTGGCCATTCCTATATTCAAATTTGCCTTTGGATTCTAGTGGATCCCCATCATTTGTTGTCTAGGTGCCAAATCATACTGACTAACAAAATAAATTTCTGGAGACACTATCCCAAACTTGGTGATGAGTTAGTAAATGACATCATGCACAAGCCATATCAAATTGCTTCCGGAAAGAAATTGTTCGTTTAAGTATAACAGAATAATTGATAACAGACTATAGTAATGCTGCATAGAAGCAATGTAATATTCACAAAAAAAAAAACCAAGATAGGAAACTTGGATTATAGTACCTCAATTGCGGCTTGCATGGACTTCAAGGAACCAAATTCAACAAATCCAAAACAGTACCTCTCAACCTGTAAATATATAAAGAAGCAAGTAAAAACATGAAAAGAGAATCTTGAAATTATCATTCAAAACAGTATACAAAATCTTAAAACATAAGAAACCTTATGACTTCTGACTTGTACACCACCAGGCTTAATGGCTCCAAATTTCTTAAATTCCTCTTCTACTTGTTCAGCAGTTGCATTCAAGGGTAAGTTACGAATGTAAATTGAATGGCCCTCCTCTGTGTAGGTATGAAGAGAATAACATGCAAAATAAATATCCGGAATAAATCTAGCTCATGGAACAGAATATAGAGCAAGCTCCACTCAGACCTTCAATGATGTTGCTTTTCTCAGCATCATCATTTCCATAAGCATTAGAAGTTTCAGTGGGGTGAACAGGTGCAGCTGCAGGCGCAGCCACAGGTTTCTCTGTGTTTGCTGGAGCCACCTTTGCTCCGGGTGTTGCATGAATTGGCACTGGTGAAGGGCTCCCTTTCATGACCTTAACCTATTCAATTTCATATTTTATATATATATAATTAAAAAGTGAACAGCCAGGAAAGCTTCTTACAGAAAGCATTCTTACACAAATTTTGAGCTACTAAAATTCAGCAATAGACATAATAAAAAAAATAAAGAATGCTCATCTATAGAACTGGTTATGGCATGATAACCAAAACAGGTAAACCAGTATGAACGGAAAAGGACAAATAAAGATAGAGAAAAGGCTACTATATAAACTATCCATTTGTTCCTAGAAATAATTTCCGCAGCAAAGTTAAGAACTCACAATTGATGCATAAGACTTCTTAGGTGTATCATCTTGAGCCCCCACAGTAAAAACTTCAAAAACTTGCTGTGAATTGCTCTCATCTACATTAGCAGGAGGATCCAAAACAATATCATCTTCAGCACCTGATCCTTGGTCTTCTGATTGGTCGACAACTTCCTGATCACCAGCATCTTCTTCAAACAGGGGAGATTCTGGTACATGATTCTCCTGTGTGCTGAAATCTACCAAAAGGATTTTTAAAAAAATAACAAAATCAGAAGGGCAACAAAAATATGCAACCAATAGAACTAAACGTCTCATACCTGTTTCAGGAGAAGTAGATGTTTTAGGGACGTCATCATTTGTAGCACCAACCCACATGTGGTTCAGTTCCCTTGGTTGTGTTTCATTCAAAAATCTGAAAACATCATTCAGTACAAAGTATCCACCAACTTCCTGAGGAGCAAGGAAAAATGACTGCGCAAATTTCTTTCGAATATTATCCTGTCCAGTAAATGATCCAGTAACTACAATAAGCAACCCACTCTGGTATGAGATTTGTGAATCTACAGTCTCAATCTCAGTGAAACAGTTTCTGAAGTCCAGCGACATAATCTTTTCATTGATGGCCTGCTCCATGTAAAACAAAGATAACATAGATTGTTATTTGATAGGAAAATGTAGATAGAGCTTTGTCAATAACAGAAAAGTAAATTGATATCAAATAGGATAAAGCATGTTACAAGAGAATACAGATGATGAAAGAAAGGAAAATATTGAATACAAAAACATTTGGATTCATTTCATGCAAAGCCTGAATAACAAAAAAATAATGTATGCAATTTTACCATAAGATCTCAGGCATTGCAAAGAACAAATATCATAAAATAGAGTTACAAAATAGTAAGAAAATAATATCTAGTTTCTACACACAGAAAAATGAGGGAACTTCAACATTAATGCAACATTCATTTAAAGAATATATATGCTTGTATTATTTATACCAAGACCATCAACTTCAGGTCTATATCACAAATAATTTTAGTGAGTTTCAGGATTACTAGTAAGATTAAATTATGAAACATACATGTGAGTCAAAAAGTTGTAAAATATGCAAAAAGAAATTCCCAACTTACAAGAAATTGTCCGCTTGATCAAAATTCCTACTCACTGGGAAATTAATTTCCATTCCAAAATATATTAAAAAACATGTATGATCTGATTAGAGATCATATTAATCATAATCCATCATCGAAAAATGTAGATTCAAACTATGCTTGATTAAGAGATTTAAAAAAAAAATCCTTACTTCAGTTTAGAGTTGAAATGAAATGGACGACAACATGTCACTGTTCTTTCTATCTAACAATAGGACAAACACCAATGCCTTTATCTTTGTTGTTGACTCCAAGCCTAAATGACCTCAAGGTATGGAAGAGGAAAACAACATCGGTGCTACATGAAGAGTTGAAAAGGTGTTACCATTTACAAATTGCTGCTGAACACTTAGTCTCCATGCAACAAGATTTCTTCTAGGATAGCCTCTTTAATCTCTCCATTTCCACCATGCCTCTGAAGACTTATCTTTTATTCCATTTTTCATGATGGATTGTTTTAACAGAATTGAGTTCAATTTTAAAGGGTTGAACTTAATTACCAAAGATTTTATTATTTATAGAAGTATATGATTTGTATCGAATCATATCATGCTTTAAACAATAAGAATGCTTATCTTGTGAATTTAATCCTATTTGTACTAACACAAGTTAAGCACATTTAAATGCATATAACGATTTTTCATTTGTAATCATGATGTTAGTGAGAGTGCATAAAAAAACACTCGTAAAAGCCAAGTGATTTAGAGAGAACAGAGGAATAGAATAGAAAATAAAAAAAACATACAATTTGACACAAACACTGGAAAATAATCCAAATCACCATTGAGCCAATTGTTCCTAATATTTCATTCAGACAAACTTAAATAAAGTACAATTAGATCTAATTAGATCACACAAAAAACTCTTGTTATATATTTTAGAAAGTATACTTGTAGTGTTGTCAATGAAATCATCTGTCCATCAGAATTCAAACGGTTCACGATGCTAGAATCCTGATAAAACTTGAAAACAATTTCAGGCGATTGATGAAGTATGTGATAATACTGTTGCACAAAGGCATTTCCAATCTGCGAAGTCAATAGAAAAATATCAGATTTTAGCAAGGGACTAAGACACTTATAAGGGACTAATTCATACCACTTGCGGACTTGGAGAAGGTACAGGGGATGTAGTGGGCAAAGCCATATCTGATGCCAGGAAAAACCTTCAGAAGTAGAGACATTTTAGTGTAAGCCATTGCAAATTTCCAATATAAACAAACTGACGACATTTTTAAATACATTACAATGAAACATTGAACCAAGAGCAGGATATTGAAACAACTTCAGAAACGAAATAAATTCAGGTCCTAGTTATCCAAACTCGATTTTGAACATCACGAGGCGACCATGATTAATCAATTTGTCAACGGACTATAAATCATTAAACCAAAACCTTTACAGACCAAACTGGTGCTGACTCAATTATGACCGAGCTGTGATCAAGATGGCAGCACCAGCTTCCTGGAGTGATGGATGACTCAGGTAAACTCATCAGAGTACACCCACGGAGCAATACTCGTTATCATCAAGGAAACAGAAAACCAAAAGACTAATTATCCAGGGTAGGCCAGCAACTTATATCAGCTTCAAAACCCTAAAATCATCACATAGTTGGTAAAAGGAAGCGCAAGTAAGGAAAACGATATCAAAACCCTAATCGGGAAATACCAAAAACATCTACATGACTAAGATCCGCCTAGGAGGCAAACCGGAAGCGAATGTGGCAAAACCTTGCCGACAGATCCTTCTCTTTCCTTCGAACTCTTTCTATTAAAGATAAAAGACCACGAGATTCCCCGTCGGAACCGATCAACCAGCAGAGATAACCAAAAAAAAAAAAAACAGTTACGAAAAAATCTAAACGGAATGAAACAAAAAAAGGAAACTTTTTCCTCTCATCTGAACGGAAGCGACGAAGAGAATGCCGGAGACAAAACTACCTAGTTAGGGATCGGGAGAGGAACAAGAGGGCAGAGTCAAGGAGAGAGCTCAACTTCGACCGGAGTCCTAGGAATCGCGAGGTGGTGCGAAGGGGAAGCACCGCAGCCGCTGGGATTGAGATCCAGAGCGCTGCGGGTGCTGCTGCTTCGAACGAACGAACGAACGAGTGAAGGCGGAACCGAACGATCTGGGCGAGCCACAAATTTACATGAATGCGCTCGTCGCGAGTCGTTGACTCGGAGGCGCAAGCGCCGGCTCGGTGCATGTCGCTTGGAGACGTAACTAACTAGGGTTTATCACCCATCGACGCTTGGATTAAATGCCAAGTGGAGGGGTGGATGAGGCGCCAAGTGGTGATCTGGCATAGAGAGTAGTTGGTTGCGATTTGAAGAGAGGCGTCGGTTACCGGCAACGCTTTTGCATCCAATCACAACTCGAAGGCAATTTGATTGATTTCTTCTGTGTTGTCGTATCATGGATCAGCCGGCGGAGGAGACGACGGCGGCGGCGGCGGTGGCACTTGAGGACTTGTGCGACGATCTGCATGCTTTAAAGAAGCTGTATGGTCTTCTCCAACGAGAAAATACTAATGAGGTCTCTGTGTGGAAGGTATTGCTGCTTCTATTAATTATTGAACACTAGAAATTCAAATGGATGTTTCAGTTTCAGTTTCAGTTGGACGAGGCGTCTAGAAATTTTCTGAAGAAGGTTTTAGATGGTGAAACTCTACGGATTCTTAACCAGGCGAAGGTTAACCTTCAACGCCGTCGTTGAGTAATTTTTTACTATGGAGCTGAGACTGATTATATGACCGGTCGATGTTTCTTGTAGATTGTGCCGCCATGCGACGCGCGAAGACAGGATCACTCAATGTGTTTGGCATCGATTGGACAATCTCCGGCTGCCGTCTCCTTGATTACTGCTCCGGCGGCGAAGGATCGGAAGAAGAGAACGGAGCAAAATCGCCGATCAACTCACGACCTGAAGCGGCTGAACTCACGGGGATCCAGCGCAAGTCTCCGCCCGCGACAGCAAAAGAATGTTGGAGCAATCTAGTGCCCTAGGTTTTGATGTTTGGACATCGGTTTAAGTTAGGTTTATTGTTGTACTGATATGCATTGTGAGATTGCAGGAGACAGGTACAGCAGGTGAAAGTCCAAGAGTGAGCTTGGCA
>JBBPFQ010000032.1:226545-239700 GCA_037974815.1 Kaempferia elegans
TTTTAATTATACTAGTGACATAATTTATACATGTAATTATAATTAAAATATATTAAATAAATTTAAAATAATAATTTTATAAATTAAATTTCATAAAATAGACACAATAAAATTTAAATAAGTCCACTTAATTTAAATTTATAATAATTAATAATTACAAAGATAAAGAAAATATAATTACAAATTCATTACATTTCCTTTTATTAATTCTATAATAACATTAAAAAATTAATATTTCTTCATCACCAAATATGGTGATGTGAATAGTGCAACACCAAATATGGTGTTACACTATTCACCACACCAAATTTGGTGTGAAGTTTGGTGTATTGGTTGGAGGAATATGGTGTCAATCCATCACCAAATTTGATATTTTGGTGATGGATTGGAGATGGTCTAAAGTACTAGATTTAGGTTTGACTTATGTAGACTTGACCAATGCAGTGCGCCCTTCGTCGTCCGACTCATTCGGGTCCAGCCCTCGTCTCAGAAGCTGATGCAGCAACACGTCGTCATCTCTAACGATGGCGAAAGCCAAAGTCAACGGGAGGTCAACTCTGCCTCGAGTCAACATGCTCTCTGTTTCTCTCAGCAACGCTTCCATCAACGGGTCGTCCCGTCGCTCCTTAAAATACTGCTCGCATATAAATGAAATGAAATGAAATGAAATTATTGATGCAGGCTTAGTAAAAGCTAAGGATATGTAGTTAAACCTGAAGCAGGTTGTTGATGAGTATGATTCCATCGCTGACATTGGACTGGACGATATTGAGGAAGGCAGTGCGGTTCAGGCGAAGCAACTGGCAGAGGGATCGAGTCCGAACCGTGAAGAGTTGAGGTCGATAACAAACAACTCCCAGCTCGCCCACAAGATCTCCTTTCTTCACCACCCGAACAATCTGTAATACAATTCGTCTCTTAATTAGTTTCATAATTTGCAGGCAGGTTTAATTGATATATATGATCTGACGGTCAAGGACCGATCAATATAAGTGTCAGATCATCTTACAGAGTCAACGGATGATCAATAAAATGATAAATCAGCATCAGCTAGTCGTCTGGTCAAATAGGGTAGTTAACGGGGCAAGTACAACCGAGAATAGCCGACCAGACAATAACTCGGTTGAATATCTTCAGCCGATCGGATACTTCAGGTTAGCCGACCGGCTAATCAGCCGGTCGGACATCTCCAGCCGATCGGGTATAATCCTAGAAGGTGATTAACTCTCTAGAAATTAGAGCATCATCTCCCAGTCGCCAGCAGCAGACCGGTCGGTGAGTTTACTCGTCAAGGTCAATAGCCGATCGACTCATACTAAACTCAATAACAATGAGTGTGAAGTCCGATCGGCACAAAAGACAAAAGTCCTCTCTGTCGCCTAAACTAACTGAATGTCAGGAGAATATTCTCTGTCAGCTGGAGAACTTCTCAACTGCTGACACGTGGCGCATGCAATCATGGACAACCTATTTATGAAAAGCCCAATTTAGAAGGTAATGAATGCACGATGACAGCTGGCAGGAAACCCTAATTGTCCTACAGCTATAAATAGGTCTTTTCTTAAAGGCCGCAGGTACGTGCACGCCATCATTTGCACTCTAATTTCCTTTTGCAAATCTTTTCTACTACATCGTTGGGCTAACTTGAACGTCGGAGGATCAAACACGGAGCGACGACTCCCTGTTTAGTTGCTAACGTTCTCGGTTCATCTTTGGTTCGCAGGAAGCTGATCACCTCCCCGTCAACGACTCTTTGATCCACGTGGACAAGGATTTTCCTGGTGTCCTGCTACTCGCTTACAGACATGATCAATATAGTTACTATAAATTAATCATACAAAATTAACTTGCCTCTTCGGCTCCATTCCGGTGATCAATGAGCTCCGCTGTGCCAGTCACCAGGATGTAGAAGTCTGTAGGCGCTTCATTCTGCAAGATGACATCTTCCCTCGGAGGAAAGTACTCGGCTTTCATCTCAGACACCTTCAAATCAGGACGTACGTACGTGATCAATGGGGAGTTCAATTGCATTTGCTAATTGTTTACAGAATACCATTTGAAATAGCATGTCGTGAGAGATTCCTCGGAACAAGTAGACACGCTGAACGAGAGAGTAAAACAAGTAGTGAGAGATGCTGGATCGGATGGCTTTAGGAAGAGCCTCCATGATCTCTTGCTGCTGCAGGCCCTCTGAGTCAGTCCTGAACTTTAAGCTGAGATGAGAGGTCATCTGCTCCTGTAGCCTCTCTGGGATCTGGTTTCTCTTTGCAAAACTCGTCGCTGCTTGAATCGTATCCCTCTGCATCGATCGATCGATCAAGAATTAATAATTATAGATTATATTCATAATTAATTAAATTACGTACATATACTCTGGTCCTGCTTGTGCCATGAACAACCAAATTGGTCATGTTTCCAATCAAATACGCCGACAGTCCAATGTTGAACAGCATGTAGAAAATGTCGAAGATCATCTCCGACGAGCTCACAGGATGCAAGTCGCCGTAGCCGACGGTGGCCAGGGTGGTGATGGACCAGTACATGGACGTCACGTAACAAATCCACAAGCTCTCCTGATGGAAATCTGCCATCGAAGAACCAATCCACGTGCGGGTGGCGTCGGGGTATCTCGCAGCGAGAAGAAAAAAGATGCAGCCGGCGAGGTGCGCGACGAACAGTGTCACCTAATTTTGAAGGAGATCATATCCATTTTCAAATCAAATCAATATGATCATCTGTACTTACACAGATGAGCTTTGTGCAGCGAATCCAAAAGTAATTCAAGCTTCTGTCCTTTTCCAATCTGGCAAACATGGCGCTGACTCGCCGGAGACGCCAGAGGCGGAGCATGTTGAAGAATTCAAAAGAACAGAGTTTGGGAGGGAGGAGGAGGAGGATGATTTCTGAAGGAACGGTGGAAACGAGGTCGAAGACGAACCAGCTGGTCAGGTACCTCCTGGCAATCAGCTTGGGGTCGTCGACGAGGAGGTATGTGGTTCGGTCGAGGTAGGCGACGAAGAAGGTCAAAACGATGTCGACGGCGAAGAAGCCATTGACGACGTTGTCGAGCAGGGCGAGAAACCCCTTGGAGTACTCCCTCAGGAATCCAAATTCAAACGGCGACACCCACGCCGTGTAGAGCACGAGGACGATCAAGAACGTCTCCCAAGTTCTGCATATTGCTTCTTTAATTTAATAATTAATTAATTAGTTGGGAAAACTGGTCGATCGATCGATCGATATATGCAATATGTACGTGTTGTGGAATTCGGATGAATTTTCACCAAAAGTACACCAATTATCAGATTCTAAAAAACGATGCACTAAATAACAAACGATAGGAGTTTCTTTTATAAGCTTAAGTCCCCTCCTTGTTTTCTCAAGGAGTTTCTTTTATAAGCTTAAGTCCCCTCCTTGTTTTCTCAAGTCCCAATGTGGGACTATTTAATTTTGCCAAACAAACAAACAAAAAAAAAGAACAACAGTACGTACGTACCTGTGTCTTCGATCGTAGGGAGAGATAATGAAGCAGCGGAGCTTGACACGGCGGTTGCTGCGGGCGCCGAGGGAAGGGAGGATGCCGCTGGAGAGGCTGTATTGGCTGCCGTCCCTTGACATCTCTATCTCCGGCGGCGGCTGTTCGGCGCCGCACGTGATGAACATTCCGATCTTCTTCCTTTTCTGCGCCATTTTTCTTGCCTTGGAAACTTTCTCTTGGTGTCTTCCTGATCTTAATTTATCCGTTTCACCAGCAGGAAACAAGGAAAGGAAAGGGAGGAAGAGGGAGGAGCGATCGCGCGGTTTTCTTCTCGCAAGATTTTCGAAGGCACGAGCTATTTCTAGAGAGAGAGAGAGAGGATAGGGGAGGAGAGAGAGAGCAGCCGCAATTTTGGACGTGTGCGATGTGGTCGCCTCCCAAGTCAAAGCGCGTTTTTTTTTATTATTTTCCGGTTAGTAAAAAAAAAGGATATTCAAGGATAAAAATTAATTTAATAAATGGTTTTGAATAAATTAAACAATTTTATATTTAAAATAATTTTTCTGCTTTATCTTGAGTTGAAATTAGATTATTCTGAGTATTTTTTTGTTTTTACTTTTAACTCCCTTTCAAATTTTAGGTAAAAAAAATTATAATTTTTCTTAAATTTAGAATCATTTAATTAAAATTTAGTATATATATTTTTTATCAATTGTGTAATAATTTCTTTTGAAAGAAGTCCTTGCTACATTTTGTAAATATAAAAAAGTTTAAATAAAGTATATTTTCACTTAAATTCAATATAAATACAATTTAAATATATTTTTCTACACAATTTAGAGTTGTACAAATCTATTATATTAGGCCAAATCGATTAGGGTTAATCAGTTAATATCATCTCCCAATGGATTGATTAGGTAGAAAGAAATCATGTCCCCTCGAAGCGGTGTAATGGTTAATGTATGAGAGATTGTCACATGAGATTTAGAAGTCGAAACTCGGTGAGTTCAAGCATATACCTCCCTCATGTCTTAACTATTTACACTAATGACTAGTAACTCGGTGATTTACCTCATTCGTGTTGGCCTGAGGACGGGTTGACGGAGGCGCTGGAGGCGAGCGAATTACCTTTTGCCACATGTAGAAAGAAATCATACTCTATCCAATTTGATAGAAATATATTAGATTCTAATTGAAATGTGCTAAATTTAAAAGAGACTTTTTTATCTTAAAAAATAAAAGTAAATGGTAAATCAGTGTGTATTATAGAGTTAAAGTAAAGAAAAATTTGTATAAAAAAATAATTAATTAGATTGGGTAACATTGAATCTACGATGATCAGTTCGATCCTACAAAAGTTTCCCAACGGCCACTAGGATAAATCGGTAAGCACTCGCGATGAGCGACCCAAAAACCTAATATCCCTTAGTTGTTGTCTCATTTAGAGATTTTTTTTTTAATAAATGTGTCATAAATGAAAATCGAATCGTTAATATCTAGGAGATAACTGAGTGTCGTAATTAAAAAAAAAATTACAAGATTAAGGAAAAAGTTAAATTTAGTATTAGTGAGTCAGGGACACTTTACCGAATTAATTTTTTTTAGAAATTAGATTATTTGAATTTTAAAAAAAAAACCCCCAAAAAACAAAAAAATGTAACACTTCTGCGTGGTATGCACGCGGTGATGGAATCGGACGACTGTAAAGCGTCGCGTTTAAACGAAGCAGAGGGCAGAAATAAAAGGAAAGGAAACGTTCAAGACTTTAGGGTTCGCTGCGCCATCGCAATATATACGGCCCCTCGCTCTGTCAACTGCGCTTCGTCCTCGATCCTCGTCTCGTTGCGTCTTCTCACAGCGATCTGATGGTGGGGCTCTGCGTTCGCTTGCTGATGTTTTGGGAGGCTGTTTTAGTGGGCTTTCCAGGCTATGGCTCACTTGCGTTGTCTTGTCTCTAACTCGGCGCTTTCTGGCTTTCATTGCAGGCGTTGCCGAATCAGCAGACCGTCGATTACCCGAGCTTTAAACTCGTTCTCGTGGGTGATGGAGGGACTGGTGAGTTCCGCTTCGTTCCCTTTAATTTTCGCGCTTTCTTTTCTACGTTGTCATCGATCTTGGTGGTTGTACGGTACATGTGGGAATTATTATGTTTTTGTCGTTCCTTGTTGATTGTTTTATTGTCTGGTACAATGTTCCTGAATTTTTCTTTTTTGACGTTTTACTGAGATTGTTGACATGTAACTAACAAAAGATCATTTTTTTCTAGGTTTCTTCACATGTATGTGTTTATATCTCAATCTTTTATCATAATTATCGTTTATTCTTTTGTTGTTGAGTGTCAATTCAGTTCATATTATTGACTTATAAATCGCCCTCAAGGGATGAACAAGGATTCTTTAAGAAAAAAATACAATTTCTGTATATTCATCTGCCTTTGAGTGCCTACTTTTGTAATTTAATAGTGGAAACGAATATTTTGCTCCATTTTCCCCTAACAACACTTCATCTCTTATACTATGGTGCAGGGAAAACTACCTTTGTGAAGAAGCACCTTACTGGTGAATTTGAGAAGAAATATAAACGTAAGTGTTTTGAAAAACTGATACTTTAGGACTTAGTTTCTCCCTATTGCCCAATGTAAAATAGTGGCATTTGGATAATTGCAGCCACTATTGGAGTTGAGGTTCATCCATTGGATTTCTTCACAAACTGTGGGAAGATCCGGTTTTATTGCTGGGATACAGCTGGGCAAGAGAAGTTTGGTGGTCTTAGGGATGGATATTAGTAAGCCATTGTTTGTTCATTTTTTAGTTTCAGCATATAGTTCCATTTTTTTCAATGGAATTCATATGAAAGTGCCTGCCTTCCTTGTTTGCCTGCTAATAGAAACTGTCATAGTGCTTTATTGGCAGTAAACTTCTGGGGTGATAGTAAATAGTGAACTAACTAAATTATGCCTAATGTTGGTTTACAGCATCCATGGCCAGTGTGCCATCCTCATGTTTGATGTCACTGCCAGGTTAACATACAAAAATGTTCCAACTTGGCATCGTGATCTGTGCAGGTAATCTGGCAAGATTTTCCCACTAACTGTGCTATTTCCCCTTTTTCCATTTCAGACCTTCAATTGTCCTATCTGTTTTGTTTCCAGGGTCTGTGAAAACATTCCAATTGTTCTCTGCGGCAACAAGGTTGATGTGAAGAGCAGGCAGGTCAAGGCAAAGCAAGTTACATTCCACAGAAAGAAGAACCTCCAATACTATGAGATTTCTGCAAAGAGCAATTACAACTTTGAGAAGCCCTTCCTTTATCTTGCTCGGAAACTGGCAGGGTAAGTTGAACACAAATTGTAGATTTAAAAATATTATTGCTTTTGTCTTTACAAGTTAAATCTATTAACTGCGATCTCAGGGATCCCAATCTTCACTTTGTTGAATCACCTGCTCTTGCACCTCCTGAAGTCCATATTGATATGATTTCACAGCAACAGTAAGCTACTCTTAACACTTTATGTATTTATAAATAAAATATCGTAGCTTTAAGGCTTGCTCTATTAAATCTGTTCCATCTTAGTAGTCTCTGGGCAATGCGTGGATGGCTCTGCCTGGTTGCCTCATTCCTACTACCATTCAATCTATTGTACAACTGCCTTGAGTGCCATCTACAATCACATGACTTGGCAATTTTCACTTTTCAGGCACGAAGCTGAGTTGGCTCAAGCTGCTGCTCAACCCCTTCCAGATGACGACGATGATGTTTTTGACTAAACTGTTGTTCGTTCAAGTCTATATTCTGCAAGATGTGGAAAAGTGTCATGTTTCTCTTGTACCTGCCTTGTGTCTTTGAACAATTTCAGTTCCTAGATGAGATTATGAATATCTTTTCAGAAATTAATTTCGTTTGGCCAGTTTATGGATTTTGTGTGTATCAAATATGTTGATGGACCATGCTTACTAGACTGGATGCAATCTCTTCAAACTAATGTCTTTTATTTAGATAAATCGCTAGGATTTCTCTTGGTTGTCTTCTTTTAGATAAATAAGGTCCTCAAGTTATGTCGATCAATATGATTAAATTCTATCGAGCTATATAGCTATGTTTCACTATTTATCAAATTCTATCGAGCTATATAGCTATGTTTCTCCGAACAATATGTGGCGATCGATGAATGGATAAGCGAAGCGAGTGATAGATATCAGATCTGGTTCCTTTGAATCTTTCCTCCTAATACATGACAATCAATGAATAGATAAACGGATAGTTAAAGTCAGATTTGGTGTCCTTAATTCCTTCCTCTTAATACGTGACGAATAACAAATGAAGAAGTGAGTAACGGATTATTAGAGGTCTCACCTTCATCGACTCGCGTGGGAAGAAGTAAAAACACACACTAGAAGAGGTAAGCCACAAGTATATTGGTTTTCTTATTCATAGCAGCGAGACAACTCTTTTTTATTAATCTCACTTTTTCTTGGACTGACTTAAGCGTCGAAAAAACCACACCAACAGACCGCCCATGTGATCTCACAGGGGGTTGAATCTCACAAGTTAAGAAGCTAATCAAGCTTTCTAAAGAGGAGGAACTCGAGCGGGAAAAAGAGACCATCAATATCATTATCTAAATTATGAATCATTATTTAAAGGCCTGATATGGCACAGAACTTCAACTATAATGAAGGATTACTATCAGGTTAACATCAATGCCTGCACTGAACAGCTGCAAGGAAACTACCTTTCAGGCATTCCTCTAAAGTCTAAAGGAACAGCAAAAAATAGTAAGACTCAGTTTTAAAGCCTTGAATGACAACTGCCAAATCCATCTCTCACACTCAAATAACATAATCTATTGAAGGATTCCTGCTAGCGATCGCCTAAAGGTGGGCATCCAGCAGCCAAAGGCAAAGCCAGGTTTTCAACAGTCCTGAATGTTCTTGGGATCATCTTGTCAACGTAGAGAGTACCATCTAAATGATCGCACTCATGTTGTAGAATGCGTGCCTGCCAACCGCTAGCATCGATCTTTATGGGTTGCCCTTCGCGATCAAGACCCATAACTTCAACCTCAAGGTAGCGC
Source organism: Kaempferia elegans (assembly GCA_037974815.1). NCBI lineage: Eukaryota > Viridiplantae > Streptophyta > Magnoliopsida > Zingiberales > Zingiberaceae > Kaempferia > Kaempferia elegans. The sequence goes on from JBBPFQ010000032.1 coordinate 235,098, forward strand.
TCAACCAATGCTCTGAATCCATCAACGCTGAAATAGAAGAGAATGATATAGTTTGATACATACAGCAGAGAAATCTAAGTGATTAAAAACTAAGAGTACCGCTGGTGAAGAAATTCTTGGTCTCATTAAGATGCAATAAACATCCATTTAAATCTTGTGTGGTATCGAGTAACTCTTTTTTTGGTTAAAAGGCGGCTGATCATCATATTGATCCTTTTTGGGTATCAAACAATTCTAGTGATATATATCATTCTGACCAATGTTTTGGGTTGTGCTAACAATGCCTAATTTTTTTTGCTTGCGTTTCCTGCTATGGAGAGTTTGAGACGAATGCTATAGAATTTGATATTGACAATACATATATAACAAACAATTAAGTCAAGCAGTTAATCTAATCATAGAATTGTGTCTTACCTGCATGCTTATGAAAGAAGAAATTTTATAAACAAAATCAATCAATAAAATTATTTAATTATTTCAAAAAAATTACATATATATATACTTTCATATTATTGAATGAGAAATTATGGCCCCAAACATAAAATCTAGAAAACATTTAATTATCCAAAATGAGCACAGATGTACTTGCATGGTATTGATTTAGAAATTATGACTAGAAACATAAAATACATTTCCAAGTTTGAAATTTTAACCTTTAAGAAGTTATATATCATGAGAAGTAAATATAAGATCACTGGCAGTAGTTACAAACTTAGACTAATATTCTCTTGCATTTGTAAACTATATGGAACTTCAGCAAAATGCATTTCAAAACCATAAGGTCTGAGACTACCTATTGGAAACCAATTGAGCCTAACAAGAATAATAAATCGCCAAAAGATTATCTGAATTTGTTAGATAAACAAGAATATAAACCATGAAATTTCAGTGTCATCATTGAAGTGCATAAAAGAAAGATAAGCATCACCTTTTTCAGAAAGATGAGGCTACTGTGGCAGATTGGACAGTTAAGAGTTTGGCTGATTGGAGAGTTAAGAGAGATCCACAAGAATATAGGTGCATTCTATATTCATATAGAAACAGATGTTTATATGGTCATACTATAGTGACAACCATATTGTGACAGTAGAGTCAATACAGATATGATGCCATTTTAAGCAGGGACTAAGACTGACCCTAGAACCAAAATAGATAATTGAAGCTACAGAAAACAACTACAAAGTAATCATCTTTTGGTCAATACCCAGCTTATTTTGGTGATCTCTGTCATTAATGGAATGTTTCATGTGAAGAATCATTTTTAATTAAAATAATAAAAGTATTAGTCACAAGGAACAATACTAAAAGGGCATTTGTTAGCTTATCATTAGATTTTCAATAGACAAAATAAAGGGGAAAAAAACAGCATACTAAGAAACCCATATACGGGTTGAATTTAAGTCAAAACAAATGAAATAAATCAATAAATAAATAAAAGTAGCTGAGCACCATCTTGATGTGTTTTTATGGTTGTCCATATGATTGAACGAGATAGATCAAAAACATGATTAACCTATCAGTAAATTGTTTGTTGGAGATTACCATCAGTTCAACTACAAAAATCTTAAAAGCTGTTAAGGGTGACAATTGAGATAATGAAGAAGTGTCCATGCAGATGAAAGAAAGTATAAAAAAAATTTAACAGAACAGAAAAGGATGTCTTACTGTATTATTAGTTAAATAATGAACAATTTACCTCAAACATCCTTCAAAAAACAATGCGGTTTTGTCGCTCTTGTTTTTAAGCTTTGGGTTGATAATAACCTGTCTGATGAGAACTGATAAGTCATGGACACTTGATCACAAAGTAAAAAAAAAAAAAACATAACAGGATCAAATTCTTCTTGTTAATACCAAAAGATCAAAGGGGCGACGGTCTTGAGCTTTAATTTCATTCTTAGGAGCATAACTAATGTACTCTTTGGTATCTTCAAGAACAATAATCTGCTAACAAGAATGTATGAATCATTCAGTCTCTGATGTCAACGCTAATAAGGTATCGAGCTACAAATAAGAGTTAGGTAGAAGTCTCTCCTACTGTACCTCTTTTTTTTTTTTTCCAGAAGAAGTAAAAAAAACAGTGTCTGTGATGGATATGTCTGCACTTGTAAATAAAGAGAGGCAATACACATTCCACCAAACAATTTCTGTAGGTTTTATCTCTTAGGAAGATCATGGAAAGGCACTACATAGCTAGACGCTAAAGTTGGGAGTTTCAAGTTATTTATGAGAAAAAGTTTCCAAATAAGCAAATATCAAGTAGCTACTTTGAGGGCAAACGCTCTGCAATTTCACATTGGCTACAATTTGACCGAGAAAGGGAAAAATGATTCGACCACATGGAAGAGACGCTTCTCTTCGTCGAAAAGGGAAGTGAAGTAACAAAGATCCAACCTTTAAAGGAACGCCAATCTGAGGAGCCGCGAGGCCAACGCCAGGAACCTTTCTCATGCAAGCGATCATGTCGTCTATGGTTTTCTGGATCTTCTCCGACCCAATCTCCTGGACTGAGACCTCACCCGCCGGTTCGTGGAGAACTGGGTCGCCGGCCTTTACGATCTCCGGGAGGGGAGCCTTCTCTTTCTTTGTTCCAAAGCCCGATAACCAACTGGCAGCGGACACCCTGGTGAACGTGCGCTTCTTAAGCTCCGGAAGAGGAGATTGCGTTCCCACCTCCCCGAATCCACCGTGTCTCCTCATCGGGTAGCATCCAGCGGCAGAGGACGAGAAGCGCAGGGCATCGACCGCGGTCCGAGCGCTTGAGCACCGGAGGAAGACGAAGGACCCAATGAAGGCTGAGGGAGGCGGGAAGGAGACGAGGCAGTGAGATAGGTGGAGGGTTTTCCTCATCACCATGGTCCGATGCGGCATACGCGACGCAGAGAGCGGCAGCGGCGGCGGTGGCGGCGGCGATGTTTCATTTCAACAACCTCATCGGCTCAACCAACGAGTGCAGGTCACGTGCCCATTACCAATGGGCCATTACCTTGGTACCAAAAAAAGCCCACGTATCTTTTCGAAAGCTTCGTTCCCGGTCCAGATATATACTAAAAAGCCCACGTATCTTATCGAAGCCCAAAATGTTTGCACTCCTAATCTAGCCGTCTATATCAAACTTAAAAGACGCTAACTAATGGTAAGGATGAGTAAAAGATTAATTAAATTAAAAATTAAATTTGTTTATTTAAAAATTTATTTATTTAATTTTTTTATTATTTAAATGTATTGTAAGTTTTTAAATTAATAAAAAATTATTAAATTGATTAAATTGAACAGCATCAATCAATTGCTTATAATATAACATAACATTCAACCAATGCTATTAAACCGGTGTTTTTTTAAAGAAAAATCTTAAAATTTTGATTTCAAACTTGACTATTCAATAACAATAGATTGTACAACATCAGCGTAAAAAAAAATTACACCCCTAACTAAATTGATTTTTTTTATGATTCAATTTATTTGTTTTTTTTTAATAAAAATCCATCAATTTGATTTGTTTTAAAAAATAATTTGTTGGATTTTAAGTCAGCAAAAGAAGCAGTCGCTCCATAGAGCAAAAAAAAAGCAAACGAGGAGTGTATTACAGGGCCCTCTCAGCGACTAATCCAATTAGCTATGCTGGGGTGTATTACAGGGCCTCATTAATTATTTTGGTCTTAGTTAGGAAAATTTTCTATCAGCTATGGGTAAATTAGAAAATACTCATGATAGACGAGTCAGAAGTCCAATAACTCATAGTCAGAGCTGTAACTTTCATGAGGCCAAAGAGGCAACCGCCTCAGGGCCTAGCTCAGGGAGGATCTATATTTTTTTCTTCTTTTGATTATACTAAAAAAAACCAAATGACACGGATCTTAAACGACCGCTAAACCTTATTCTCAGGGCCACGACGAGACAAACACCGACATACGACTCTTCTTTGCACGCGAATTCTTTTCCGGTGTTCTTTCCACGAAAGTATGGATTAATCGAACAAGAGGTAATCTTAATTTTTTTTTTCTGATCATCTTCTTTGTCCTACAACACGCGACACCAATTGTATCTTAATTGCACAATAACGACCATTAGGTCGACCTAATCGTATCGATTCTCAAGGTAGATATCACACTTGATGGGCACGGGTCGACGACCGACATTCGCTTGCATGACCTAATTGTGTTGCGTGGTGTTTGTCACATGCTACATCGACCTGTCATGCGAACTGCACCCTAATCGCGTAATGGATATCGACTGTCACCTTGTCACTGTCTGCAACTATCGCATTGGTCTCAATGCCACATGATAGACTAAATAAGGTATAATTATTGTTGATTAAGAAAGAAATAGTCCGACAATTAGATTATACAAATTTGATAAATATTTTTACTTTTAAAATATCTAAACGAGTAGTATTTATGTAATTATTTTAACTATTTATTAACTTTTTTTATGTAATATATTATTTTTAATTTATTTATGTATTCAGTGTATTTGTTATTTATAAAATGAACTTTATCATTATTTATCATACCAAAATAATTACTTTTTATTTTCACTTCAGACCTCGTTGGAGATAGGTACGTCTTTGAGTGGAAGGCGATGAGGAGCTCTGAGCTGAGAA
>JBBPFQ010000032.1:253256-266288 GCA_037974815.1 Kaempferia elegans
TCACCAGATCAAATCCTCAGTCCCACTTTTATCATGTCCTTGTGTCCCATTGTCGATCGGACGGATCAGATATTCTCGAGATGTGTACTCATATCCTCGTGATATGTACTGTATTCTTGAGATCTGATTTGATCAGTCCGATTGACAATGTGACACGGGTACACGGTAAAAGTGGGACAGATGATTTGATCTGGGAAATCACACAACAGAGATCAATTTGAAGTAATTCAGAGAAATAAGTTCTTTGAATGCAACTTGCTCACAAACTTGGCAGTTCTGATTCAAGAACTTTCTAACCGGTGTACTCACACTTGTCTTCTTAGAAGAATGTGGCCATGGTAATCGACTCTTCCTTGAATCTCTTTTAGTTAAAAAATGATTAATTAGATGGGGTAACAAAGGGTGACAGGTCCAACCCTACGAAAGTTTTCCACCGGCCACCAGGGTAAATCAAAAATTACTCGTGGTTGGCGACCCAAAAACTCAGCATCTCTTAGTTACGAGTCTCATTTGAAGGAAAAATCTCTGCAAATACGCCGTAGATAGGAATCAAACAGTGGATGTCTAAGACATAACTGAACGCTCTTACCATTGCACCATAACCCCTATAGCTAAACTCTTCCGGTTAAAGAACTTGAAAGAGAGTAAATTTTACTGAATATGAGAGAAATGAAACTTGTCTGAATCCAGTTTTGAAACCAGGATGTCTATTTCTCCCGCCTTCTAATCTCTCCTGCGAAAACATGTTCGAAGGCAGAAGTAGAACCAGAAACTCCACCTTAGCGATCTAGATTGAACCACAAATCGGTCATCATTCTCTTGAACTGCTAATAAATTTCAAATACAATTTCCTTAGAAACGAGGTAGCGATGAATATGTTGGTTATTATCTCTAATTGGTGGGGTTAATTATAAGGTGTACATATGAGTACAAACTGAATCCATTAAAGTGATCTAATTAACTTAAACTTAATATGTTTCGAGTTTTTGGACGTGGGTTGAATCTTTAGCTTGATCTTTTATCATCTATGAGCTGATAATAGATTGATTGCCTATATAAGGAGAGGTCCCTAAGGATTTAGGGAATCAAATCTTGACCTAGTTTCTTATTCCCCATTAACAATAAACTTTTCGGCGTCGTCACCCCTAAGCTCTTTGAAAGATCTTCTCAATTTGCTTCTGTTTCTTCTTCTTCAGGATCTTCCAGACGCTAAAAGACAAGAATAATGACTCTTCAATCAGGTTCTTTGTCATTTTTGTTTACGCTTATATATTGTGTTGATCCGGATGTTAAGAGACGAAGGATATCTGGCAGGATTTGTCTACAAAAGGTGCCCAGCAAGGCAGTGATCGAGACCACCTCGAGTACCCAGACCCGAGACCATCTCGAGCACACAGACCCAGACCATCCCGGGCATGCAGATCCGAGATCACCTTGGACAGGCAGTAACCGAGGTCACCTCGGACAGGCAATAGCCGAGGCCACCTCGGGCAACGTTAACCTGAAGCCATTTCAGGAAAAGTCCGTGAAAGACGTCTCCCTTCCCCGGAAATTTCAGCGAACATTAATGTCTAAAGGGGGAGGGAGTCTAGCATAAATAATGACATTTATTGTCAATCATTTTATCACGATTATGGTAACTGAAATGCAGTTAAGGCTGTAACGCTAGCCCGTTCGCACACACGTTCACAAATGCGGGAATGGTTACGAACACACGTTCATAAATGCGTGAATGGTTACGACAATGAAGGAGGACTTCACACAAGCCTATATAGGAGGCAGGAAGCGATAGGTAAGCTCTCTTCGGAATCTCCTGCATTTGCATAAAACACTATCCTCTCTTTCTGACTTGAGTGTCGGAGGGGGCTCTGCCGGAATTCTTCCCGGTGTTTCCCCTTTAACGTTCGTGTTGATTTCGCAGGGCGTAGATCGCCTTCTTTCTCGTCACCCTCCTTGGCTGCGTCAAAGCTCCCTCTTGGACTTACACTTGCAAGATCACACTTGGACTTTCCTTTCCATCTATTTACCTGCACACTCACAATGCATATTAAAATACTATACAAACTATAACTTAAATTCATTGCCCAAATATCAAAACCTAAGGGCACACTGATTGCTCCAACACTACCTACTACACTCTTCCACCTCATTTCAAGTTTTTAGAAATTTGAGTTCCTTATGTTCATCAATGAATTTTGGTCAAAATTCATTGATGGACCTAGAAATATCTGATCGGACTCATTCCAACTCTTATGTGTTTATCAGGTGAACCTGAGTCTAAATAAGCCTTTGTTTATTGTTTTAAGGTTTTTCTTACATTGCTCAAAATGATTTTAAACTTTCATGACACTGTCTTCAAAAAGCAGTGCCACAATGATATTGATATTTAAGCTATAGTATATATTGGCTTCTAAAGACCAGTATCAAAGGAATCAACTTTATTTATTTTATTATACTTTTATAATTAGATATTAAAAAATAAAAGAAAATCTTTTAAATGTTTTATTAATTTTTTATTAAAGTTTCAAAAACAAAAATAAAAAACAAATTTAAAGTGTCGATTAATGTTTAAATAATTTTAGAGAAAAGAGAAAATAGAAAAGAGGAAAATTAGGAGAGAGAAAAGAAAAGAGATATATTGCATGGAAATAAGAGAGAAATGAGAAGAAAAAAAGTTAGTAATTGTAATAGGAGTAAAATTAAAATCAAGTGTGTCTTTTGGGAAGAATGAAACTGTGCCTTTTTGGCAAAACCAAATTTGAAGTGTGCCCTTTAGTAATTTACCAAAACTACCAAAAAAAAAAAAAAAAAAAAAAAGAGGATACAAATCAAGATGTTTCAAATTTGGATGAAGATGACTAATATCAAAAATTGAAATCATATAACATATTCTACTATACGAAACGAAAACAATATATATATATATATCTTTATTTTGCAAAGAATGAATAATTGTTGCATACGAAATTGTATATGTAGAAAGAAGTTTTTTTAAATTAAAATTGTTAAAATCTTATTGAAGATCAACCATGACCACAATAAGATTGAATGCATTAACTATGATTTTAATTGAGAATAAATTTCGAAAAAAAAAATTATGTAAGATTGATTGATGACTTAAATAAAAATGTAAGAAGATCACATTTTTATAGTTAATTGTAATAGTCCTTTTCCATTTTCTACAATGTAATGAAACTGATTATTAGCAATATAGAATATAATATTTTTCATTATTAAAAATCTCTATTTATGTATTCTATTAATGAAATTATTTTTATACTATCAATTTTATTATTTTTTATATGAATATAAAACGTCTTTTTTTTTTTCACCAGACCCTTCAAAGTCTAAAATAGGCCCTAACTCTAAAACCTAAACCACAAACCATAATTTTTTTTAAAAAAATTATACCAAATATACATGAATGTGCAACATAAAATGGATAACATATCAAAATCTTAGTTTCTTAATCAATGCAAATAATACATGGGTGACTAGGATCATTAATCATGAGTTTAATGTCATAATCCAGATGTCAGCAACTTGAATAAAATAAATTTAGGCTAAATGTTTTGATAATTATCCACGTACAAGTGACTTTTATATACATTATACACACAAATTCTATGTAATTGAAGTTTACAATTTTCATAGGTTTATGCTATAATTTTGAATCAATAAGTATAGATTAAATTTATAAAAATGAGATCTATTTTTAAAAATAAAATTTTAAATTGTTTTGGATTGTTTTTATGGTTGTCTCCCTCATGTATAAATATTTTCATTAAGAGAGGAAGTAAGTAAAATGCGGCTTAGTACGTAAACGGCAAAGTGGTTGTCGAATAAGTGAAGAAGCAGAAGCATCCTTTATATGCGTATTTAATGCCCGAAGCCTCCGCCTTCCCCTCCGCCTCCGCCTCCGCCATGGATGATTTCCTTCCGCCGCCTCCGCCACCGATCGTTTTCATCGATCCCCTGCCGTTGGCGGTCGATCCTAATAACTTACCGCCGCCCGCCGACTCCTTCTCCTCTTCGATATCTTTGGGCTCGACGCTTCTCATCATCACCGCCGTCGCCAGCTTCAGCTTTGTCGCTTGCCTCTTCATCCGCCTCGGCCGCCGCCTCCGCCGCTCCTCCGGCGCCTCGGCTTCCGTCCTCACTCGCCGTGATTTATCCGCCCCCACCTCCGGCGAGCTAACCAATAAGAAGAAAAACAAAAACCCGGCGCCCATCGACTCCCAGCTACCACCACTCTTCGAGCTCAGCTCCTCCCTCCCCGACGACTCCAAATCCTCCCCGGACTGCGTTGTCTGCCTCCTCTCCTTCCTCCCCGACGAAGACATCCGCCGCCTCCCCGCTTGCGGCCACACCTTCCACGCCGAATGTGTCGACACCTGGATCCAGAACTCCCCATCCTGCCCTCTTTGCCGCGCCACCGTCTTCCTGCCGCCGACGCCACCTTCGCGAGCGGCACTTCCCGTCAAGATGTCGACCACCGCCAGCCAAGGAGGAAGCTCGCTACGAGGCGAATCGTGGAGCATATCCCTCCCCCCTCTTCTAGCTTCGCCGCCCCGCCGCCTCTTGTTCTCGATCGGGTCGTCGATCGATGACCCAATGGAAGACGATGTGGAGATGGCAGCGGCGCGAATCTGGACGCAAGTGGACTACGAAGCATCCGCCTCCGTCTCCAGGATGCCATCTCCGCTGAGGGATGAGATCCCGGCGGCCACGGGCAGCGGAGGATGGAGGGGGAATCCGATGGATTCCATGGGCCGAGAACTCTCAACCCGGTCCTCTTCGTTCCGATCTGCCGCCTCGTCGTTCCGTCACTCCAGTCTGTCGATCGACCACCAGGAAGACTCCGGCGGCGAAGGCGGACGACTTTTCTTCTGGAACAGAGAGGAGGAGGAGGCGGACGACCGCCTCTCCGCCGTCTACCGGTGGATCGTAGGGGCATGATAGTCAATCCCTTATCATCTCTGCTTAGAAGATTCCTTAGACGTTTATTTGGAAGGGATCTGGGATTTGCCCCGAAACGAAGATGCCCACTTCTTTCGATAAAATTACGACGATGCCCCCTGTAACCAAATTGGACGGCTACGATCCAGGCAATCAATCCGGGTCATCTTCAGCTTTACCCGTATCCGGATCCTCTTTCCGCTTTGTTTTTTTAAATGGAAAAAATGAACTCAAGTATCGTTCCACTTTATGGAATAATTAATTATAGAAAATTGGGTGATTATGCGGACCATCGGACGGGAGTTTGTGCACCAACTGCCAACTCTGTGCTACTTCTATGCGATAAAATATTCTGCTAAATAACATGCAATAATTCACCCAACTTATTCCTGGAAATGGAAGAGAAATAGTTATTAAGGAAAGTTAAAATCTAACATTTTACGAAAATATACTTCAAGCACATTATTCAACCATAAATTAGTCAAATAGATTATATGCTCCAGTGTCAATGGAAGAGGTTAAAGTTCAGATGACCAAACTCATATGGGACTGCTTTACGAGTGACTTTTAGACAGACTACTGACTTTTGAAAAAAAAAAAAAAGGACTAATATAAAACAGAGTAAAACTTACCTAATCCAATCTAAGCATGAATGAGTAGTTCATCTAATCACTAGTCAATAATGATCTAACTAATGCCTGAATCTCTGGAATCATAAAGATTGGCAGCACAGCTCCTCCACCTAAGTAAACAATAAAACAACACCAAAACCAACAAACTTCAAAGTTGTTAAGGGAGCATAGAGTGGTCAGCTGTAAAGAGCATCAATGATTACAAGTAGGCCTTCAGAGAGATCACTGTAGTTCTATTTGAGATATCATTAACACTAGTTACAAGAAGCACCGTTGCAATATCTTGAGATGAGAAGAAGCTATTGGTACCTTAGCACTATATTCAGAGATTGCTCATACCTTAACTCATAGCTCAAGGATAAATGATACATTGGTGAATTGATGAGAAGAGCTACGTCAGTCCCAATAAAAAAAATGATCATTAGCAAACTCATTAAAAAGACAATCTTTTCAAACCAATCAAGTTTGTCTTTTCTTGATTTCTTTTTTATTTAAAAAAAAAATCCAATTAAAACATCAGGCTTTCAATAAGTTCAAAAAGGAATATAATACTGGCAAATACAGTTTGTCAAACAAAGATTAAAAAACAACATCACGGTGGCAAAATGTGATAATGCTCAATCAGATATCTCTCATAGGTCGTCCTCAAGTTACGTGAAAGGAGGTAAATTACAGGTGACTACTAGTCCGAGTAGTAACTACTGACCAGTACATGGGGGAGCTACTAATCGGGAATTGACCTCATAGCTCATGGTGGCAACACTCCGTACTAGCCAACTATCCGTCAGGGGCAACTTTTCATGCTTCTACATCAACTGGTGCTACATAAGTTAGATATTTGTCATACTGCTAATGTTCATCGTTAGAACCCTAAAGATACCACAGAAATTTGCCATTTCTTATGCATCTACATGTCTTTGTCCACACCATCAAAGAGATGCAGTATAACATCACAGAATTGAGATTCATAAACATAAAACCATGCTGTTATACGGCTAAACTCAAATTTAGAGACCCAAAACTGCTAGTTTTTTGGCTAAGAATCTGTATAAAATGTTTACAAATACCATTTTAAGTGCTAGCTTGTAGGCTTTTCAATTCAGTTTAACTTGTATGATTAGCACAAGAGACTGTGTCCTTTAATTAGAACAAAAGCAGAGATGGAAGGAAAATGCTTCCACTTGTACTGAATATATGGTCCATAAAAGAAAGCAACATGATTACCAAGAAACAAGAAGAAAACTCAGCCATGTATTTCACTGTTAAAACCAGATTGCTGAGCTAAATTGATTTTGTCAAGTAACTTCTTGCCCTACACTGAACCATCCAGAAACAACTCATACATCACATTTGGTAGTAAAACTTAATAAAGCATCATGAGTTTGGGATAAGACAATATTAAACAAAAATGTATTGAAATTTTTTGAAACATTTACTTTTGGATAAACTGCTTCAAATTCTTCAACCACAGCAAATACTCACGACTGTCTTTATTTATCATGTACTCATGCAGGAAATTGGTTGTCAAAGGGGAAATTCCTCTTATCTCTAGATACTTGTGAAAGGATTTCTGCAGATTCTCATCCAGATCACTGCACAATAAACATTGTTGTTACTTAACATAATCATACAAAATAACAAAATGAAGGAAAAGAATACAAACTTGAAATCAGGTCCTTCATAGGCAAGCATATCATCATCAGATTCTTTGTTTTCTCCGACAGACATGCTATCAATGGTGACTTCATCAAGATAGGCAGCACACGAGAACTCCAAACTCGCCCCCTTTCGTTTAGATACGACAACGGTGAGTGGGATGCTAGATTGACTAGGTCTCTCAGATTGATCACCATCTTCATCATTGTTGTCAGGTTCATTATCTGGTTCCTCACCAGTGATCAGGCTAGGCATGGAAACTATGACCTCGATACTCTCTCTCCATGATAGGTTCTCTTCAGAGTAACAGTGTTCATTCCCTTCTCATCTTGGATCTCAAAAGGAAAGCCACCTGGTATCTCCTCCACCTGCTAAACCGATGCAAATATCAAGAACAACATGAATTAATTGGCTAGAAAACTGTTTTTGTTTTTTTTTAAAAAAAGAGAATATATTAGCGACATTTAGATTGAGACTGGATTGAATTCATAAAGAAGACAATTTTCTGCCTTGACACACCATGTCATAATCGTCAGATTCCAGTGCGCATTTGATCTCAGAGTCGACGACTTGAAGGAGGTTGGAGTCGGCGGCTGGCTTCGTTGTAACAGAAGAGAAAATGCAGTGCAAGGAAGGGGCCACGCAGTTCTCTCTGAGATGACATTCCTCAAAGAGGGTGGATGAATAACGGGCAGCTAAAAGCACCTGAGCATGGAATTAACCGTAAGCTTTGCACTTTATTAGCCAATCCGATCAACTAAATTCTCACGCCATGGATAAATTCAATGTGCAGTCTTAATAGCGCCCTCTTTCAGTGTGCGTACAACAGCAATAAGTTTATGCAAAAATAAATCAATCAAAACAAAAAATCATTACTAAACTCATCACAAAAGAATCGTCGATAACGATCATTGTAGCAGAAAATATCCATTCGGTATCAGCCAAGTGCGATGAAGTGACTGCATACCCATAAATTATTCGATTTTAACCGGAAAATATTTCAAGAGAAAACTGATCGGACAATAACGAAGGAGGAATCGACACACCAGAAAGGAGCTTCCTTCTCTATGGGCGACGTCGCGCTAGGGATGATTCGAGGATGCGGCAGTCTTCCAAAGTCGCCGTTGGTACGATCGTTGCTGCTGCGGAACAGAGGTAAGCGAAGAGGTTTATGATGCCCTAACCCGGCCTTTTTTTCAATAAATAAATAAATATTAGTTTTTAAAAATTGACTAAATATTTGTTATTAAAATAATCATTTAAATTATGTCAAATATTAAAAGTTCATCCCATCCAAAGGAATTCAAATGGACATGATTTTATTCTAAAGTTACCCTTTGAAAGATACTATTATAAAAACTATCACATAACTTTTATAACGGGTAACAACTATCAAATACTACTAGATAAGATACTCAATGTCCCCATGGGATAGACTGTTGGTTAGTGTATGAGGTGTTGTTACTAATAGATAAGATACTCAATAATTATTATAATATATTTAGGGTGAATTTAATATTTAGGATTTATAACATATAGAAGTTATTAGGTAGCTGCTATAACTGGTAGAAACTACTCCTTAGCTACTATAACATACAGAACTACTCTATAGTTGCTAAAATGTGTGGAAGCTACTTTGTAGCTGCTACAATATGTTTAGAGTAAGCTTAGGACTTAAGATTTATACCGTGTAGAAGTGACTCAATAGCTGCTGCAGCGTGTAAAAGTTACTCGATAACTTCTATAATGTATTTAGTGTGAGTTTAAGATTTAGGACTAAGATATATGAATATTATTGTATTAAAAATACTATTTTACTAAGTTGATTAAAATTATTTAAACTTATCAAAATAACTTTTAAATAAATGTAGAAGCTATTTGATATAATAGTGTTCAAATATCCTAGATCATAAATTTTAAACTTACACTAGTAACTACTATATGTTTGTAGATACTAAGCAGTTTATATACGGTATAAATTCTAAACTCAGCTTAAATATATTGTACCAACTACTAGATACTGGACACCTTACACATATTGTAGCAACTATTTGATTACTTTTACACGTTGTAAAAATTACCCGATAAATTTTACAATGGTGCTGCGTCAAAGGATAATTCTGGACACCCAATTAAATTTTTTTTTTTAAAGGGTCCTTTTATTATTTGTAAAAAGCTTTTCCCTTTAAATTATTTATCAAATAAAAAATATTTTAATAATAATAATAATAAGTTAATTAGTTTTTAATTTTATTTTAATCTAACCATATTTAGTTTTTTTATAAAATTTTCTTATTAATGATAAATCGGATCAGATTTTATTATAAATGCGAATCTTCTCCGATTGATCGGCCGTGTTCGTCGCCCGCCCCACATTAACTGGTTCAATAACTCTTCCAACTACCCGCTGTCACCGCTCTCGATCAGCATTCAGTCGTCTCGGCGATGCTGCTGTGAGATCCCTTTCTTGATCATGCTCACAATTAATTTCGCGTTCCCCACGATCTCTCGCGCGCCCCTTTCGTCAACCAATGTGGCATCAGATGCGACTCGAAGAGCAGAAGCGCAAGGACGACATCATTAATGAGAAGCCTCTACTTAGCTGGTTCACCGTCACTGGCAGGGTGAGAAGAGAAGACTCGTAGTGTTATGTCCTGTGCTTTCTGTTTCATGTTTTGGACGGAACCCTAGCAAAGAGAGGAAAGTGGGATCACAAGAGGAGGAGGAGGATATGGATGTGAAGAGCCAAGGATGCTTAGATTCTTCCTCCAAAGCCTCCCCTGCTACTTCTGGTACTCATCACAGGCGCTCCAAGAGGTATGCTTTGCATTCTGAAGTCTCTCTTGAAAAGAGGAATCTTTGGTCAGTCTACATTAGATATGTGATTTTTTTTTTTTTTTGAAAAATTGAAATATATAACTTGTCGCTTAAATACTAAATTTTCTTTAGTATTTTAGAACTTAGTGATGATGTGGAGTTCATGATCACAAGAAACAAAGTGTTTAGTTCTATGCTCTTTTAGTGGCTTACATCTGAGTCTTCTTTTAAGTCTGTGTCTTGAAAAATTACTTTGAACAGTCTTGCGAACAAGTCTTTAGCTTCATGTTGTCAGTAAGCACGTAGTTTGGTAGTGGGGTTTTCATGCTATTATTTGTGTTTGACATCTAAGGTCTATAATGTGAACCTTGTTTGACATTAAATGGAAGCTTAACAATAATGTGAGACTTGCTCTTTTTTTTTCTTCTTTGCATAGCATCTTAAATCCTGGCTGAGTAAGTTTGCATGTTTGAGATGTACCACAATGAAACTTTTATACAGAGGCTTTAATTGGAAGTTATTGCTGGAGAGAATTTAGAGTTTGTAGTTTATGGATCAGGGACCAAATAGTTGGATGACTCAATTTCAAATAACTTGAAAGTTCGATATGAACATGCGCTCGAGATTAATGCATTTAGGAACTAATGTCGACCTTCATTTTTTTTCCAGTTATGATTTAAGAAATCTTAACAGAGAAAAATAACAAAAATAATTGTTTTTCAACTATTGTCTATGTTTCATTTGTCCTTAGCAAATTTCAGATGGCAACATATAAAATGGTATAAATTGACAAAAAGAGAGAGGGGAACAACAGAAGGGAAACCCTAGAATCCAACATTTACCAGCTAAATATAACATGCAAGCATTTGCATATGTTCTTTCAAAAATCATTCCTATAATTAATCATGTCCATTGGAAATTTATTTTCTGTAACGTTGAATTTTCTTCTAGTGCCTCTGATAGAAACCTGGATTTCACCAAACATGTAAATTCACACAGCATGCCAAAAGCGTGTGCTGACATTCAGGTACTTATCATTTTGAATTATATTTAAAATATTAAAGATTTATTGATCAACTATGATTTTCAAATGAAAATTTTCCTTTCCATCTTTCTTTCCTCTCAGGACCCAAATAATGTTATGAATATAATGAACTCTCATGGAAAATTTCAGAATTCAAGTGAAAGTGCTACAAATACTACGAGGAACAGTAGAGTGTCATTGGAAGATGATGTAAGGATTATATTCAATCATGCTTGACTACTAGTTTTGAAATAAATTTCTGTGTGCAAATGTCTTAACAAAACTGAGAAAAGTACATTCTAACTTCTAACTAGGAAAAATAGCCCATGATTTACTTTATTTATTTTTTCCCTCAATGTATCTGGCTAGCTGATTTTACTTGATTTTCAAAAGGATTTATAATTTCATAACAATCTTTGGATGTTGAACCTACCATGTTTATATTTTTTAAGCTTTATTAGTAAGTCATGTTGATTGTGTATTAAAAAAATTCAAGGCACATGGTGCTAGAGATCATGCTTAGTTTGTTAGCTTCAGTAATCCAATAAGAAAAGCAGTTTTGTTTGCGACAACCAATTGCACTAATCTTTTCTTGTAGAATTTGATGCCGTGAACTGCCTTCTATTAATATAATTAATATGCTAGTGGTTTCCAGGTTAAGAGAGATGTGAGGCTTCATGGATTTTCATATAAATTATAACATTTTTAACCTTTAAAGAAAAACATTAAGTTCAAGTTATTGCTCCAGATGACCTGAAGTCTTTTATATTTCGACAGATCAAACAACTCCAGATGCATTTGCATCAAGAAAAGTCTACTCGCTTTCTATTGGAGAAGGCGATTGGTCGAGCTTCTAGTACCTTATCTCCCGGACATAGACATTTCTCAGCTCAGGTGATGAGCTATAAGTTTCACTTGTTTAGACAATTTATATTTGATGGTAGCAAATCTTACATTAGGGCAAATGTTTTTATGTAATTTTCATGCAATTGCTATCTGGAAATGTAAATAAGTTACCTTTGACATCCCAAATGTCTTCATTCGACCGATCATCAATAATGCTGATCATAGGCATGATATGTTGGTTCCTCCATACTTTAGTTTGTTTAGAAGCCAAATCATGAGACAGATTTAATTCTTTTTCTTTGGGCAAAGCTTGAAAGTTGCTAACCTTTATTTACAATGAAACTCATACTTGTTTCTAAATGTTTTAAAACAACTTTTATGTTGTTGTATTTCGATTCCTGATTTCCCTCTGTAAAAGTTTGTCATATAAAATTTAACTTCCATCTTATCTTAGCAATCATAAGTGGAATAGCCAGTAACTGTATGCTATCCATGTTAATACTTGATGTATAAAACTATAATCTAAGATGTGTCTGATTTAGCTTGTCTTCTGGTTATGATTTTGGTATCCATCTACTTTTTTTCTTGTTAATTATGGCATGCATTTGGGAAGCATTGTGACATAAAATTGGCTCTTGATTATTCTCAATATTTGAAAGAGCTTGTAGAAAAACAAACTGAACTTCACAGATGTGTGGTTGTGTATCTTGGCCTTGTTACTTGCTCTCTCACCGTACACTACCCCTTTTTATATTTACTAATTTCTTTGTAGGCTTTCCGCCTTTCATTCAAAATATTATTATTATTTGCATAACCACCTTTGTCAATGCCCTATGAGATGTTAACATATGAGTCTACAACTAATTCCATATTTAAAGCACGACATTATATTATCAGAAGGTGATCAGTTTATTTGAATATTGTCAGTTACTTGTAGCATCTGAATCAACCAAAAGATGATTTTCTGATACGCTGATATTAACTTGGTCATGGCGAAAATTCATAACTACAGTAGCTGATTACTAGCTTAGGATTGTTTCTGACTTTTCATTGTTTATGCATTTGTTAATCGAACAAAATAAATGACTTGTAGTTTCA
>JBBPFQ010000032.1:287498-315720 GCA_037974815.1 Kaempferia elegans
AAATTTTATCCAACTAATTTTAAAAATAGATGAATTTTCTTTTTAATTTGCATATTAGATAAATTCTAATCACAATTTAATTAAAAATTATTACATTAGTTGTAGATGAAGTTACATGATAGATTTTTAAAATGATGTAATTTGTTTTATCTCAAATTATATTATTATTTAATTTTTAAAATTAAGGAAAGTATTAAAATCCAATCATTTTAAAGGTATCCTGTTTGAAAATAATTATAAAACAATTTCACGATCGTCACAATCATTTAACCAGTCAAATTGTCTTATCAAAACTAGCAAAAATAATTATATTTCCAAACTCTATCTTTATTATTATTATTATTTCTTTTTTTAAAAAATATTATTAAATATTTATAAACGCTCGGTGAACGGTGATGATGCGTTCTGCGTCCGCTCGCTGCTCTGTTTGACGCAGGAGTATTCCAAAGGCGTTAAGGGCGCCGACATCTGTCTGTCTCTCCGTCAAGCGCGGTGTTTATGTGGTTCAGTTAGAAAGCATGTCCATCACCGACGCCTAAACGCACTCATCTCATCGCCCGTGTCTACCGTCTCCGTTGGCGAGAAGGGGAGTACTAAAAGAAGCAGATTTGCTTCAGCCCTGATCTCCTTGGTTTCGATTTGTCATGGCGCACGAGGATCTTCCGATTCCGATCTACTCGTCTTTGGAGCCCGTCTACGGCGAGGGGTCGCTGCTCGAGGAGGCGAAGCTCCGATTCGATGCCGTAAAGGCCAAGTTCGTCGAGCTCTTCGGCCAAGAGCCACAAGTCTACGCTCGGTCGCCAGGTGAAGTTGTTGCCTTTCTCTGATTTCTTCGCTTCGCTAAGTCGATGGCCACTCTGAAGTCTGAACTGACGTAGGATTTTTTTTTTGTCATTATTATATGATTACTTTCATGCTCGGTTTGTAGGTAGGGTTAATCTAATCGGTGAGCACATCGATTACGAGGGGTATTCGGTGCTTCCGATGGCTATCCGTCAGGATACAATCATCGGCATTAGGAAGCGTGATCCGGGAGAGTCGAGCAAAGAGGTTCGGATCGGGAATGTGAATCCTAAATATCCCGTGTGCACTTACCCTGCTGATTCCGACCAGGTATCTCGCCTTCGCTTGGATGTTATTCTCCTACTGCTGATAGTTATCATGAGGAAAATGAATGAAGTGTTCTTTATAAATCAGGAACTTGATTTGAAGAATCATAAATGGGGTCATTATTTTATTTGCGGGTAAGAAATTATTCCTCTTGCTTTAATTGAGACAAGTTATGACGTATCTATTTTTGCGTCACTTTAACAATTTTGTTCGTCTCTGCTAAATAATGCTTCGTTCCTTTATTGAGTGTCTCCTTTAACTTCATTGTTATGCCATTTATGTTGATTTTAGTGATTAGTAGGTTATGTGAACAAATTGAGAACTTCAAACCCTTCTATGCTGTAAAAACTCTTCTTACGATGCAGAGAGTAAATAGATCATATTGCATTTCAGAAAAGTCTTATATATATATATATATAGACAGGATGAGAACGATCTTGTGCTTTAGGTACTACAGTAGGTAGATAATAATCCAACTTTTTTTATTTATTATCATTGTAATTCATGCGCCTTAGTAGCCTGAATTGTTACTTAGAAATCCATGCTGAAAAGTAGCTGAATTATCAGACTGAGTGGTTACAATGCTTTCTCCTGGATGGTCATTTTGTTTCTCGATGGTGACCGGACACTTCCATCTAGTAAAATCTTATCAGACTAGTTGAACATAGAGATAACTGACTCAAGGACCTCTCCTTGTGTGAACTCTGTGGTTTCCAAAACTCATAAGCTGGCTCTTTGATATTTTGTTCATGTTAAGATAATTTAAATAATGGTTTTGATGATGAGGAACATGATAACAATTTACATAATGGTTTTGGTGATGAGGTTTTGTTGGAATGTTGAAGAAATAAAATGTATCTGCTGACTAAATGTTGTGAACCCAGTTACTGCAAATGACTCATTCTCCATATTCCCAAACACTTTCTCAGGCTTGCAATTTATTCACCTGATTTAATGCCTTTGTTAGCAAAACTTCTACTTATCCTGACTAATATATATATATAGTCCTGTTACGATACACCCCAGGCGTGCGTGTTTGGGGTGCGCGACTGAGTGGGTGGGCCCACATCACATGGGCGTTGCCCACTCAATCACGCACCCCAATCGCGCACGCCTGGGGTGCAACATAATAGGTTCGGGCACACACACAGGGTGCCCACATGGTGTGCACCATGAGGGGTGTAGGCTAGGAGCTCTCTCTCTCTCTCTCTCTCTCTCTCTCTATATATATATATATATATATATATATATATTAACAAAAAAAAAGATGATGTTAATCTTGCTTTTCATCATTTGGTCCAGTAAGTCAGATCGAACTCATTACCATATTATCTTTCCATGCATGCAAATAATATGATGGTATAGTCACAGTCTCTATTCATGACTTGCTATGCTTGAACATAAATTATCCTTTATTTGAAAGTGATGGCTTTTTGAGCCTGTACTGAGACTTCATTCAATATATTGATTAAATTTCTACTTGCAGATACAAAGGCATATATGTGTTTGCTAAATCTAAAGGAGCAGATGTTGGTATACCTGTTGGTCTTGATGTAGTGGTTAGCGGGACTGTGCCAACAGGTGCTATTCCCTGTCAATTTCTTAATTTCATTAGTTTCATATATATTCTAAGATTGTGAAATTTTATTTGTCAATCTCATACAGGTTCAGGTCTTTCAAGCTCTGCAGCATTAGTCTGTTCAGCAACAATTGCTATAATGGCTGTTCTTGATAAGAATTTTCCAAAGGTATCTCACCAATTACTATTGTTGATTTAGCCCAATGATATCTTTTTTTGGCATTGAGCTTCTATAATAAAGAAATTTCTTTTCCTTGGTTTTTCCAATTATTTTTATCTTGGTGCTATGTGGGTGCAGAGTCTGCATAGGTTCATAGCCATGTATGTGGGAATGTTGCCTCTACTCTTTACAGTTGTATGATTGAGGCATCATCATCTTCCTACATTAACTTGCAAATGATTACCTTTCTGTGCCTGCAAAACTTGAATTTCAACTATGATTTTGTCTTCCACCACCTACTATTTTAATAACAAAAAAAAATGTTATACTCTTTCCAAGTCACCAATCATACAAAATGTATTATTAATGACAAGGTTCTAAAATTCGCTAGTCCTAGTCTGGCGTCAGACCAGCGCCTAGGTTGTCTAGCCGGGGACTATACGCCGTTAGGCGGATTCCTCGGTATCAACATAAATTACATAATAAATCACATTCTATATCTCCAACACAATAACATTAAATTTAAAATGAGTTCAAAATTACACAACTAATAAAATATCACAAATTTATTCTACGCCGCCTAGCCCGATTTTTAGAACACTTTAATATTTGATTTTTCAATCTTGGTTCATGACCAAGCACGAATTAATGTCATATTTAATGCACAGAGTATTTGTGAGTGAGAGAGTTATGCGATTAAGTAGATATTGGTTATGAATATGTGGACACTTTATAGACATTTATCTTATCTATACCTTGCAGAAAGAGATTGCTCAACTTACATGTGAATGTGAGCGTTACATTGGAACACAATCTGGAGGTATGGATCAGGTAACTATGTGGATATTTCCTTTCTGCATTTGTATACAGTTCATCAGGTAGTACACTCTCTGAAGTTTAAGTTACCCATGCATGGTATCAAGTATCAACTGTCATCTTATTTAGCATTGCTTTATGAATCATAAAGTTCACACAAACTCAATTTTTTGTGCCAGACTGAACATCTATGTTGCTTGAAATATTTCCTATTATATAGCAATGTAACGCTCCTTGCTTTCATCTTGTCAAAGACTAATGCTATCAAAAACACATTTCGATAATGAAAGATTCTATGGTCTGATCATGTTGATGGGTGGATGGGGTGGGGTGACTTTGTGTCGAATAGAGAAGATAGGTTGAGATGTTTTGAACATGTTTATAAACAACTAAGAAATTCTATAGTTAGAAAAGATTCTATGGTTTGATCATGTTCGTGGGTGGAAATTTTTTTCCTTTTGGGGCTATGGTGACTTTGTGTTGAATAGCGAAAATAGGTTGACATGCTATGGACATGTTTATAAAGGACTAATAAATTCTATTGTTAGAAAAGTTGAATGTATGAGTGTGGAAGGTGAGGGATAAATGTAGAAGGAGAACAAAGGAAATATTTGTTAATGTAATGAAAAAGTGATTTGATAGTTTGAATTTTATTAGTTATACTACCTTGCATAGAGTTTAATGGACATTAAGATTCACGTAGCCTGCTCCAATTAGTTAGGACTTAGGATAAAGATAGCTTGATGATGATTTACGATTTAGCATCTTGATCAAGATCTGCACACATTCCTGGACTTTCTGGTACATGAATGACGAATCTTTACTTTTCTTTTGACTTGTCAAAATAATAATAATGAAAGTTATTACTTGTAGAACAATAGCATAAAGCAAATATTTATAAAAAATATGGATACTTACATTTTAGGACCTTAGCATCCCACAATTTGAGCCTTTGATATGAATATATGATACTATAGACCCTTCATTACAGGATAGTTTTCCTGATGGGTTGACTTCATACAATACAACTTGGATCTTGTAAATGATTTGCTATTTCCTTTAGTCTGTGATTATTCTTTGCAAGCACAGATGGAATTACATACTACCAACCTATTCCAAATTAAACAACAATGCATTAGGTGTTGAGGATTGTTTATGAATTTGGATAACCCATGGTCTTAGACTCCTTAAATCCCTATTTCCCAATTTAAGCAAGGACATCCATAGATCCCAAACAGAAAAATCTGATTTCCCTTGTTAATTTTGCAGTGTTTGACTAAATTAATACAATTCAAAAGAACAACCTATTTGACACTGTACTTTTCAAATTGAATGTGAATATGCATGTGATTCAGCAATGTCAAGATGGGGACTCTGTCTTATATGTTCTGTCACCTGTATGTAAAAAAGATATTTCCCGAGCTAAATGTATCCTCAAGGTTAGATTATCATGATTATTGAAGATAATCATGCGGGTAGGATACAGGAAAAAGGAGAAATGTATATGTTCAATGCTGGACTAGAAGAGATCAAGAATAGTGCATGGCGACCAAAAGAAACAACAAATTGCATAGGTTTCATAAAAAGAGAACTTTCTTCCACATGTTCAATCTCTAGGTGAGTTGACTTCCAATTTTCCAGCTTGTCCTAATCAAGGTTTAAAGTATCATTCCAAATGGGGAATCAGTCCCTAATATCATATTGACACTTGGTGCATTTTGACACAGTTCAAATTGTGTCAATATGAATTTGGATGAGTACCTTCCACTCGGTGTGTACTTTCAAAATTAATAATAAGAAAATAGATAATTAATTGAGTCGAACGTTTAAAAAACTATTTGAACAAATATAACAAGCATCTCAACTATGGTGTTTTGCAAAAAATATCACAATAGTGTTGATTTGGCCTTGTCTAGAAGTAATTATGCCTTGATATATAACTAACTAAAGTCTAAAACATTATTTCCAAAACTCCCTCTCAAAAACATACCACCATGGTTGTTGTGGGCAAAATGGTGTTAGTTTCGGTTGTGGGCAAAATGACAAGTTTCATCCTAGCAGACCACATTGCCGTGATATTTTAAACCATGGTGTTATTAACATAACATTAAGAACTAATTATTCTTACATGTTGATGTCTAACATAGAAGACAAAGGTTACTATCGGTGACCTTGATCTGGATAAGTACACTGCATTCGATCTTGGTTTAAGGAGTTTTGAAATTTAGGACAAGAAAAATGCATATTTTGAGCAAAAGACTGTACTATTTCAAAATTTATGATTAATTATTTTCCATGATTTAGAATAATGCATAAATTATGAAGTACTTTTGGTGTAATACAATTAGATAACTCGCTGTGTAATGTTTCTTTGGTGTGTTACCCTCCATGTCAGAAAGTTAACTTGTAATGTTAAGTTTATTTAATTTTTATTCTAGCCATTGCCTGTGATAAAATTTTGATAACTTTGTTCTCATTTCAAGTGTATCTAATGTTGATCAGTTGAAATTGTTTTAGAGAGTTGAGGAACCTTGAGTCCTTTCATCTTTTGATTTCACTAATCTTTTCTGGTTTCTGTATTTGTTATATTTTCATTTCTTTGTTCATGATGCAGCTCCTGTTTTTTTACTTAATCTAATGTGACAGGCAATATCTATCATGGCTAAAACTGGATATGCTGAGCTGATAGATTTTAATCCTATACGAGCTACTGATGTACAACTACCAGCTGGTGGAACTTTTGTAATTGCACATTCTCTTGCAGAATCTCAAAAAGCTGTGACTGCTGCAACAAACTACAATAATCGTGTAGTAGAATGCCGCTTGGCAGCGGTATGATTTTTATTTTTATTTTCTGCCTTCTATGCTACTTATTTTTATGCTTCATTTCCTTCATTATTTCATGCTGATATCGAGTGATTGGGATCTATTCTTCACCTTGCATGATCCAAGTGCCTGATGTTGCAGTACCAGCCAATATAACCTTATTAGTTAGACATCATTGTGCCCCAGCAGTGCAAGACCTGAGAAATTTCAAACTCTGCATTTAGCATGACAAGAATCACTAAGTAAGATGCCTTAGATCTGCAAATCGTGTATTTTCAAGGATATATATCACTAGTAGATCATGGTTTGAAGTTTGGATGCTGGTACTGATTTTAGTAGAGGTAAGAATGGTTCTATCCCAGGGCTGACCTGGCACTGAAGTGTAGGGGGAGAATGAGATGCAAAGGAGGAAGCAAATGGATGAGACAGCTAGACTTTGCCAATCTAACACCAGCAGTTGTGTCCTTGCAATATTGTGATATCTTGCATCATATGGGCAAGCTGACCAAAATTTAAAATCTTGATAAACTTCAATGATTTAGTTAGCTTTGATGTTTTGATACTTCATCAATTTTATGACGCTAATTTTAAGATCCTTAGGACGAATTATTAAATAGCGGATTGCTAGTAAAATATCTATGACTTAATATTCAAAATAAAAATTTATAATTTAAATTTTATATTGTTTTTTCTATTTTCTATTTTTTTTAGCTAGCACCATGTATCCAACCCTACGGGTCGACTAATCCTAGGATGACCAACCAGCCCGGTCCCATGAAAGTTTTCCATCGACCATTAGGGTAAATCTGGTGCTCGTAGCAGGCGACCTAGCAATCTAACATTCCAGGTTTGTCGTTCTATGGGAGGAAAATGTCCTGCAGTGCGCCATAGCCGAGAATCGAACCATGGGTGCTTAGGAGATTGCATGGGCGCTCTACAGCTGCACCGTAGCCTGGGGGACTTATATTGTTTTTTCTAGACCAAAGACAATGTTGCTCAAAATTTAAATTATTGTCCTTCTATAGGTTATGAGATTTTGATTTGATTATGCTGTCAAAATAACAAAAATGTCTCTACTTGACTATCTACAATGTCTTTGTTATGAATAAAAATCTCACATGCAAAAAAAAAAAAAAAGAAAAAAAGAAACAATATCTTGATATGTCATGTTGGGCTGTTTAATTCTCATAGTTAGTGTTTCATTTTCATCTTTCAATCCAAACTTGGCCATGTTGAATTTTTTCAGATTGTCCTTGCCATAAAGTTAGGGATGAGTGCAAATGATGCCATCTCCAAAGTCAAAACACTGTCTGATGTGGAGGGATTATGTGTATCCTTTGCTGGTGGTCATGGATCTTCAGATCCTGGTTTTGCTGTTAAGGTTGGTTCTTGCTAAATTATTAACTTTTATTAAAATTTTCATATTAAAGACTTTATTTTACTGTTTCCTTTATTTAAGCTTTAAAATGCTTGGATTCTCCCTTTAAAGGTTTTAACTTTTTACTGCTGTTCTTGGATTAGTAAATATGAGTTGCATAATCTATAGACTTTCTGTATATTCAACTGTTCAAAATATCCCTTTCAGTTGCCCAGAATAACAATGGGATCATAAGATCAAATATCTTTAATCCTGATGAATAGGTACCTGATTGGATATAATTTGAATAGTACTGCTAAATGCTAAAGATGATACATGCTTCAAAGCTAAAGACTAAAATTTATGTACTTCAAAGCTACAACACTAAAATTTATGTCCAAAATGAAAGACTACTTGATGCTGTATGGATGTTCTACTGCCTGAGATACCAAAGAACTGTTACCGGTTATAAAAAGTGCATGAAATTTTGTTCCTTGTTTGAGAATATAACATTAAGCTACAGAAATTTCTGAACAACAAGAAGCTCTTGTAATGCCTTTACATGTTTTCTTGATTATGTACATAATACTTATAATTTCTCATTCACGTTTTAGGAGATTTGAGTCTTCATTTTTAAGATTCCTGCACTTGTTTTAGAATTTCATTGTAGCACTTTGTAAGTAGCTTAGTGGCAGTGAAAATGATGTAATGTGTGATACTGCTGTTTCTTTAGTACCTAACAGATAAAGAGATCTAGGCAACACCATTTTTTTAAAACAGGTCGATGTTATATCTGGTGGATTGGTTGTGTTGAAACAATTGAGCTCATGTCCTCTTTGCCATATCTCTAGTTTTATATGTCCTGGTCCAGTCGAAGAGAGCAAGGGACTTCACTCCTAAATTGATATTTTTTTGGAGTTGGCTTGGCCCATTCGGTTACTTAATGTGTTATATCATGTGTTCTGCATCTGACTTTCAATAGCGGATATCATATGCTGATGATATTATACGAATACATGACCACAAATATTTAAACTCACACTGGTTCAATAAGTTGGACGTGCCAATTTCATGAATCTGCCCCATTGAACTCATCCTACCATGAGTCCTAAGAATTACCCCACTAATAACTAGGTCAGAGAGATCATCTCCAAGTATGTTAGATACAAAAATCTACACAAGGTTCATCCTTTAAAATATGCTGAAGGATTATACTACCTATTGCACCCATTACTCGTGGTTATATTGCTTATAAAGGTTTAAAATGTTGTTTCAATGCCAGTGATGTTATAGTGGTGTTCCAGAGCTGGAGTTGTTTGCCTAAAGCATGGTGTGTCATGATGATAGACTGGAATGGAAAAGAGACTATCCTTGGTTAAAATTCATATCATCTTCATTTGTTTTTATTTTATAATTCTCAGATTTAAATAGAGCCCACATACACTCTCTAGAATCTTACCCGTTACCTTTTGGGGGAACCTATAGATTGTGTTTGTTCTTCCTGCAGTCGCTTATATTTAATATGTTTATCATAAATAGATTTAACTTTTTCTTGTTACATTATATATTTGATTGTGATTATTTGTCTTAGATAAAAATTTAACAGTGTCTTTCTCTTTCCTATGTTCTACAACAACTTGTATTCTTATCGTTATAGACTTCATGGACGAATATCAATCATTACTTAGAGAATAATTTGGACTGCGTTATGAGAAATTAATGCATTCCTTCAATATATTTTCAGATCATTGAATCTGATATGATATACATAGAACAGTTCATATTTGCTTAGTTACTACCATTTAGTGATAAATTGCAAGAGAAGTATTTAGCGAGTGCTCGAACTTTGTATCAAGTTGTATTTCATCAAATAAATAGCCTTGAGGTCATAATGAAGAAAGTTTCATGATAGTTATCGCAAATTGCAATAACAAGGTCTAACGTAATGTCTTTTGCCCATATGTGTTGTCCCTTTGATGATGTCTTATTGCAACAAAATTATTTATAAATATTCAATCATGTAATCAATGCACTTCTTAATGGTTACTTGCAGTATTCCATAGTGGATAACACATCTGTGTAACACTAATATAACGCATCTGGTAGTTGACTTTGTTTTATTGTATATGGAATTGAGTATGCCCTCTTGTTTCTCTTTTCTCCACCATTTCTCTCAACTCCTCTTCTTTCTGATTCCTTATTTTCTCCTCTCTATACTCCATGCTTCATCACTGTTAAGATGGTATGAAGTTATATGTTTTTTTTTGGCCAATTATTATTTATTTGCTGATTGTTTACATGTAGTTCATTCCTTCATGTTCTTTCCATTAAACAGACACTCTTGAAGGAGGAGCCTTATACTGCAGAAGATATTGAGAAGATTGCAGGCGCTAGTCTTACATCCATTTTTGTGAATTCGCCATCTTCATTGGATGTCCTGAACGCTGCTAAACATTTCAAAATTTTTCAGGTAGTTTTGTATTTTAGTTTCCCTTTGCATCATTATAGTTTGATGAGCACACATGTTGGTGCTAGAATATTAATCAAATGTGATTATTCCTTATAGATAGTTCAACTAGTTGTTATCTATGGAAAAATGGGAGAGAGAAATTCCCAATTAGTTTCTAGTACAGCATATTTAGTGAGAGGCATTTATTTAGAGAGCTCTCCTTTTTAGCACTTTATGCCTTTCACACATTAATTATTTCTTGGCTATATTACTTTGCCACTGTTCTCACGTATGAGTTTGTCTTGAATGGACTAGGACTTTGTTGTATCGGTTAATGAGTGACCCTGATTTGGCAAATTCCTACTAGAATCAGCTGGATTCCACTTATCCATTGCTAAGATGAAGAACAAAAGAGAGATCAACAATCAAAAGCCTATAAGAAATTGAGAGGAGAATCCTGAGAGGTAGTTGCTCTGAAGAATGTTACCACTTACCAAACTTGTGCTGTTTGTCCATGATTTTGAAAGCAAAAACGATAATCACCATTTACATCCCCACATCCATAAAGGAGAAAAACTGAAACAAAGTGGGAAAAGCAAAAAGGGGAAAGAATCTATATTGTTTTAAAATAATTTTAAACAGCTGAAAGCCTGAAAATTTCATCAATAAATTCTCCTTGAGTATCTAGTTATGTTTTTAGCTGTCTTAATTCCTTGAACCAGTAGCATTCCAGATGATAACATTTATATAATCTTTCATCTTTGATACTGCTCACTGAAGCCTGTGCAACAAAGAAAGTCCTTTTTCATGTATTAGTTCGTATTAATCCCATTGAATGACCTTAATAATATTGGGATCTGCTATGTGATCTCTCATCCCTCCAGTGAGCACTATGCAAGACAATATTACTAATATTATTTAAATTTAATTTTTATCCCATTCAGTAATATTTTCTTTGGTTTTCATATACCACATACACTTTTAGCTCTAATACATTTTAAGTCTTCTAAATATATAATCTATTGGTCATATTAAAATGTCTATACCATCTCTTAACCTCTTATCCAGTTTTCATCTCTTTTTTATCACTTATTGGAGCTACAAATAATTTCTATCATTTCTTTTTTGGTAGCAACTTCACACATCTATTTTAATATTCTCATCTTTGCTATATTGTTGTGTTGCTATATTAGTGAATTGTTTCCTAACAATCCAACACCAATCTAAAGGATGATAGATCATATCACTCTTATAAATTCAATTTTGCCTAAGGGAGAAGCAAATACACTAAACAATCGCTTTTGATCACTGATTCTTTCTTCTATTAATTATATCTGCATCAATAGCATCATCAATATCTCTTTTGTTGAATAAAAGATCTGAGGTACCTAAAACTCTTACATAACATGTTCATAAAACTAAAGACAAAATACACTGCAAGTTATCATAGTGGACATTCTTACTTGGAAGTCAATGGGAATAAGGAACTAGGATATGTAATCCTTTGATTCCTTAAAAATTTTAAGGCCAAGGACATTACCCAACTGAACTAAGGTCAAGTTTCAAGTTCCCTATTAAGTTTGTCTTACAACACGTTTCCCAACATGATTTGAAATACTAAGTTGCTATACTCATTCATCAGATTACTTAATAATCACCTATTCAAGAATAAGTTTAGGAGATTTTTTTTCTTTTCGTTTTAATCCTCTTCCTCTTTCCTGTCTCCCTTTGCCACCCTACTACGTACTCCCTCCCTCTCGTTGTCTTCCTCCTGCTGCCCCCTAATGCCTTATTGCTCCTCCCCACATACTTCCTCCAACTTTTCATCCTCCTCCACACCTCCTGATCCTTTTCTCCTCTTCACCCTCCTCTCCATTTCATTCTTCCTCTTCACCTGATCAGTTCTGATGGACAATGCTATGTGGACAGGCACTGCAATCCTACTCCTGCACCATGGTGCGTGTAGCTAACTCATTGCAGTGGAAAATGCACACCATTGATGTGATAAACAAATGTGTACTCGTAGAGATTTATCTTTGTTTAAGATGGATGATGGTAAATAATGTGTGTGTGTTATTTACAGTAAGCATCAGTAATTAAAGTTGGATATAAATAGTTTAGTGTAACTAATTTTAGGTTATATGACTGTCTTTGCTGAGTTTCTAGATATAAATTAAATTATCCCATACAGAATATTTTATATGAAAACAAATTTAATTGATGTATCTTAACTATATCATATATTTACAATTTTGGTTATATCAATAGCCATTATTTTCATCCATGCTTCATGTTTGTATGCCACTTCATTTTTTATTTTATATTGAAAACCTCCTATGCATATTATGTTTTATAAGGATATCCCAACCATACTGCATGCAATCGTTAGTAAGTTTTTGCTTTTGTTATTTCCTCCTCTGCATGCCTGTCACAATGTGCTCTTTTAATTGCTTGTATTTCTTTCCTTGCAATTAATTCCATAAAGATTAACTCTGTAATGCATTAGTGTGTGCCCAACCATTCTCATTTATTCCAATATCTACTGTACTTCCCCCTTGGAGAAAAAGGGAATAATCTGCTATAGTTTTGTCTTTGTGGATTTTCTTTTCTTGTGCAACTTGCTTGGCCTTTCGTTTACCCCTTTTGCCTAACATGCATTTCATTATTGTCCAGCGTGCCTTGCATGTTTACTCTGAAGCAAAGCGTGTCCATTCTTTTAGGGATACGGTCTTATCTAAGCTCAGGTTAGTCCAACAGAATGATGGTTTATAGCTTCATCTGCTTTTCTTATTATATTTTCTCTGCCATGCTTCATGAATTACTTAGAGACTCGTTTTCATTGTGGATTTATCAATAAAGTTTAGAAAGCTATTTATTTCCTAATATTTACCTTTTTTTGGGGTAGAATTTCACTCTCTAAATGATCCTATAAAATCTATATTACCCTTCCAAGAGAATTATTTTAATACATCACGTAGGTTCTCTTCAGCTTGTTTGATAGTCCATATAAGTTGAATGCTTAATATAGTTGTCTGTGGTAGACCAATTTTTTCAGTAGCTAAGGGATACTATATAGCAATCACCTTGTGCATGAGTTGTTGTGATCTCCAAAGAGAAAACAAATAAAAATTGGAAGATTCAGACATAGCACCTAGGATTGTGCAAAGATGTTATTATAGGTCTACACGTGGGATTCAATTTTTGAACTTTTTTATATGCAAATCTAGGCGAATATTGTCCACTCATCCATGAAGAACTTCACTTGGTAGTCAACAATTTGTATCTAAGCTGCTGGGTTCTTAAGTGCTGCATCTGAATTATAACAATTGCTGTTATAGGACTAGAATGATCTGGATAGCGTAGTCCCTAGAACTTTCCAAGCTGATCAACTCTTCATATCTATGTCTTACTAATTGCATCAAATTAGTTTATGATGTTCATCTATTTCATGGTGAACAAAACAAGGCTTTGGTGTTTGATCAAGTCATTCTATTTCTAACTATATCTTTCTGATCAAAATTTATTTAATGTTCGTCAATCATACGCTTTTGTCTGCTTTTCAGTGATGAAGACAAGCTTAAGAATTTGGGTGAATTAATGAATGACAGCCACTATAGCTGCAGTGTACTATACGAGTGCAGGTAGGAAGTCTATTCTTAATTTTTATGCTTCTGTTACCTTAATTCATCACTTATTCTCTCAAAGTCAATCCTGGTAGGAGCTTTGTCAATTGAACACCCATTTTAATGATCATTAGTTGCTGCCTTCTACCGTATATGAGAACCATCAATACCTAGCTATTTGTTTTGATTGCACATTGTATACTAAAGAAGGCAAGATTTGAGCATTCATTTCTAGGATCTTATAAAGAGAAGGCAGGCTCTGCCTATGTTATGGAATATCAGTTAATTCTTGGGTTCCATTAATGTCTTTATCAATTTTTAGATTGATGTAAAGTTTGGTCACTTAATTCAGTGAAAAACTTATCAAATAAATATTGACTGAGTGATTTACTACAATCAGCTGTCCGGAGTTGGAAGAGCTTGTAAAGATTTGTCGAGAAAATGGAGCACTCGGTGCAAGGCTCACAGGTGCTGGATGGGGAGGCTGTGCAGTTGCTTTGGTGAAAGAAAGTATTGTTCCTCAATTCATTCAAAAGCTGAAGGTGAGTAACAAGTGGAAACAGTCAAATGCTCAAGTCATGCTCGTTAATAGAATAAATTGGCAATCATAATGTTTTGTTCTACAATTTCCATAAAAAAAAAAATCCTCAAAGGGTCGTGCTTGTTCTTATACCTGGGCTATCTTATCTAGTACATGCTCATACCTTTTTCAAGCAAAATATATCCTTTATCTTATTGAAGAACTCTCTTTTCCTATTACCATAAAAGAGTGAGTATATTTGGGTAGGCCATCAATTCTGTCAACGATTTACATACAATTTATCTATAAATTGTATTAATTGTTAAATGCCACTTCTACTTTACCTTCACTTCTCAGCATTTTTTAACATGATTTAAGTTGGTTTCTAATACTTCTTGGTTAGTGGCATATTTTGGTAGTAGATACTGTTTATGTGCGTCATATGGTAATCTGATTATTTACTATGCTGTAGATTGTAGATTTATATGTATATATCCATACTATTCATCTTTTATTACTACGCAATATGTGTACACAGACTATTTGTTTTTTGACGGTTTTTTTTTTCTGGAGCAGGAGTCATTTTACAAGGCGAGGGTTGAGAAAGGAATCATAACCAAGGATGATGTCGACCTTTATTTGTTTGCATCAAAGCCATCAAGCGGTGCAGCTATTTTCAAGTTCTAGGTTTTCTTCAGTTCTACTTTGCCAATTAACTTAAGCTCCCTCCCTGCCCTTGCCAAGATCCAATTATCATTCGTTTTACAGAATAATGTTTCCCACCTTTTGCAAATTGTAATAACTGGAATTTCCTGCAAGAAATTCCAAGCTCCTGTTGGCCGAAAGACATATCCATAAAATGTAATAATGACTAAATTTCATAAAGTTTCGATTCCCAAACCTACTTCTCATTCAGTCATTTGTCTCATTTTTTGTTGTTGTTGATTGATATCGCCCAAATGTCCCCATCCTTGTGCAAATGTTTTTTTCACGTTGTTAACGTCTTGGTTGGTTGGATTATGTTTTTGGCAGCCCTCGATTATACTTTCAGTGCTTCCCTATTTTTTTTATCTTTTTTTTTTTTTATATATACTTCCCTATTTTTTTTTAAAAATTATTTAATAATTTTCTATTATTCATTTGAATATCATATTTTCCTTTGAACCGTTCTTTAAAACATAACATATAATTTCTATTCTCTATTACTAAAAAAAATATCATAACACTAAATTTGAACCGTTTCCATAACATATCGTTCTCGCTATTTAACGCGCCATCAATAATTGAAGCGCTGCTGTGGGCCCCGCGGTCATGGGCTAGGTCACAGGTGTCGGGCGCGCTGCTTGTGGGCGCCCAACGTGGGCGCGTTTCCTGGTCCGCGTTACTTCTTCGGCGGTTGGCCGGAAGTGTTCACGTATCGTGCTCTGCCTTGCCTCTCATCTGCGTTCGCCTGGTCGTCAACCCTAACCACGATGGCGGTGAAATCCCTTCTCCGGGTGCAGTTTGCCGATTTGACGCCGAAGATGGCATTTTTCTGAGGTAAAGCCCCAACATTTTCGACCATTCTGTGTTCCTGTTAGGTACTCTGCTGGATCGAGGCATTGTGATGCGTTTCCGATTCTGAGGTTGCTATTATTCCTTTTTTTTAAAAAAAAAAAACTTCATTCTAGTTTATGGATCGGTATGGATGCATTTGATTTGACTTGTTTCTTTTTTATAATTTGGAATTGGATTCGGTTGATGGAATCGATTATGATCTCTGGAATTTTGTATGTTGAGAGGAACTTTGGCTCATTTTCCCTCTTTTGTTTGGCGAAAGAAGTGGCTTGAACCTTTAATTGTTTCAAAATTACAACATTTTTTTTTCTCGAGCAAATGGTTCAGTAGAAAATTTCTCCGTGGCGTTAGTGCAATGGAATCCATTCCATCTGACTTTTTTGTGCTAGTCAATGGTAAATCCTATTATTTGTCTCTGGATCGTTGAATTTGCATTTTTTTGCATACAAAAATACGATTATGAAATCAATGAACTTCTTTTCCCTCCCTTTTTAGTGTAGTTTTTTCCATTGGATATCTGAAATAAAATGCATGCCTTCTCTTCTTAATCTCTGTTGAAAGATGAAAAGCTTGATACTTGAAAATTGAAGTTCATCAGTAGATAGAATTGGACGAACCTCCAGTTCATTCTAGTTCTATCGCTTTCACATCGGTTGCCACAATAGCACTCATCGTGCCTTCCGTCAATAATTTTCTAAACTGGTGGGGCCCCTCCTTCCCCAATTATTTCACATCAACCAGCTATTTTCAACCAGAAAAACTGGATTACATTTAGGATTCAAGTCCCACCAAAAGGCCAACGTCATCTCCTACCTGTCTGTCCTTGACCAACAAGTTGCAGTTGCAATCCATGTGGGTTACTGATCTTTCAGTGGGGGTCCCTTTACCTTATAGCTTGTGTAAACCTATTTCTAATTACTTTGGAGTAGATTGGATGGTCTACTCATATATTCTTGCTCCCTTATCTTAGCCAACCTTTTGCTAGCTTTTGGTGCAACTTGCCAAAGCTTGTCCTGTGTTCTAGCCAATTTAACGTACCATTGGTGAAGAAATGATACAGGTTGGGTTTCTACGTTGTAACCACAAGCACATCCATTTCCTGTTTTGCAGAATCATGTAGTTATCATATCAGCTATTTTGAAGTTGAACTAGTCTTTGTTTCATCTACTCCATGGTTTATAAATCAATTAAAGGTCATGTTTTATGCACTTTTCAGATGGAAGCTGAGTTCTGCACAGGTCATACACCTTGTCCATCTCAGGAAGAAAGTGGAGAAGAACTCTCAGTGCTTCCTAGAGACACTAAAGTCATCATTACTGGTAACAATAGGACAAAGTCAGTTTTGGTTGGGCTGCAAGGAGTTGTCAAGAAGGCTGTTGGATTTGGTGGTTGGCATTGGCTGGTAACGTCCTTGTTTATTTTTTAACACAGTAGATTCTTCCAGTGTATGTTTGTCAATTTATTGTTTATTTTAATAAAATCTGACAATTCATATGTTAGGTTGAAAATCTGATAATCGTATCTCCCATTTTGTTATTATTCATACTTTTCCTTTACGGCATGTGGAATCTTCAGAGAGACTCTTATAATATTGCTAATGAATGCTGTTATCATTCTTTTACATAACTCTTATAATTAATCATTTTGTCTTATCAGATACATGATTTATAGAAACTTGACACTGCATATTACATGGATTAATTTATATCTATCTTTCCAAAATATAATTGGATTTACAAACAGGTTCTGAAGAATGGGGTGGAAGTAAAGCTTCAAAGAAATGCTTTGAGTGTTTTAGAAACACCAACGGGAGACGAGGATGAAGATGACATAGTCTACACAAGTTTCTACAGCACCTCCGATGTGGGGGCTAAAAAGCTTGATTGCAGTATTTCTTAAAAAACTTTTTCCAACTATTCCAGATAAATATCGAAATCAGATTCCTCATATTTCACTCATTTCAACTCAATATGTTCATGAACCATGTTTTGTTCACAGCTAGCTCAAGAAAGCTAGAATATCAACATACTAGGCCATCGATATCTTGTGGCGAATTTAATGGCCTGAGTTGCTATGACGACACTCAATCCCATGGATATAAGAGTCGAACGGTAGGTTACACTTTCCTCTATGTCTGTGTTCTGCTTGCAAGGCAACGTTTTAAACACAGTTCTCTCACTGGAAAAGTAGTTTTTTTTTAATATAGTATACATTCGAACTTGGGAATAGCATTGACAGTTTTATTTTTCTTTTAGACTCGAATGTTTCTTGAAACTAGCTTGTAGATTCGCATTATTGTATTTGAAACTCATGCTTACACTTGTAGATCATTGACAGAGAGTAAATTTGTCAAGACTCGGGACAACTACCCTGTGGAGATACTGGAGGCACTTCGATCTGGTAACTTCTTATTAGAATTTCCTACTCAAAGAGCTTCAGACTCACATGAAAACCATGAACACAGTTCAAAATGGTGCAGGTGAGTGTCAACCCAAACCCAACGAAGGAACAAATGGTTCATGGAGTGCAGTGTCATTTCCTATCTGAGGTACTCATCCGTCTGCCCTAGTGCGATCAATCTGCTCTTGCTCTTTGGCTAGCCTTCAATTTTGACGTTTCTAAAGTTTTATCCATTGGATTTTATATAACCACCCATTTGCAAGAAGCAACTGGATGAGATGCAGGTGATCGAGAGCTTCATTCATGCAGCAAAGAGATTGAAGTCTGAAGACTCTCCACTCCTAAAAATAGAGTGATTACAAATCAATGCGGTCCTCAGTCAATGCAAGAAAGAGTGAGGACTCGCATCTCCGTCAATGCGCTCAATCGATGCTGGTTGAAGGTTTCGGAATCGAAGATATATTTATGCTAAATATAGCAAAGAAGATTGTTAGTAGTTGTGATGCAGAGTGTTCCCCAAGGGGGTTAAAAGTTTTAAATGAAGTGACACCGAAAGTATATATCGCTCACCATGCCAAAGTAAGGCTGAAATGAACTGAATGTTCATAACAAGGTTTGTGTTCGATTTAGTAAGAACTTATTTTGGTTCGTTCAATACACATGAGATTAATTAAATAAATAAGTTTGAATAACTCGTTAAGGTAAATAAATAAGCTTCAATACATATGTGTTCAGTTCATTAATGTTCATGAATAATATTTGTGAATCATGTTTATGAATAAATTTTTTATCAATTTGTTGAATAAATAAGAAGTGTTTTAAAATAAACAAATACGTTTGTATTATCAAGCTCAATAACTAATTAAATAAGTTTAAAATGTAAAAATTTTAAATAAGCTTGAATTGGAAGCATGATAACATCTAAACAAATCAAACTTATAAATTAATTTATAATTGTTTAGGCTTAATTTTGTTACCTTATTTGAAAATAATAAAATTTGGCATGATTGCTTATTTACGGGCTTGTGCCAAAGTAGAGTGGAAGATTATTAGAAAAAATCTTTAGCAATTTTCTACAATCAAATTGGTTAAAATGATCAGATAATATCTTGAATATTTTTTTGGTTAATTAATGAGACAAATTGTGTGGGAAAATTTGATCCAGTAATTAATTATATCAGAGGGATAGAATTAAATAAAAAGACTAAGATGAATCATTTTATGTGGCAAAGGGTGAAATCGCTCGCCCCCAGCGTCCCCGCCAACCCGTCCCAGGCTAACACGGAGGAGGTAAATCACGGGTGACTACTAGTCATAAGTGCAAATGGTTAAGACATGGGGAGGTATATACTCGGGCACACCGAATTTCGACCTACTAGCCATAAAGATGAATCGTCTTATGATAATGAAATAAAGAGTAAATTTAACTCTAAACAGAAATTAGATGGCCATTTTTTTTTCTCAAAAAATTTCATATAATGACTCGAATAGTTGGACAACTGGTTCAATATTACACTTTGGGCCAGCACGGTTGGATACTACCTACAACTCCGGGCCCCGGGTCAAACCCCTGACCCCCGTCATTTTCTTTCCCATCCGTTTGCCATTTAGGGTTTACGGTTCCCAAGTGGGCTGTCGGAGATGATGTACGGCGACCAACAGCAGAATCCGGAGTTCCCCCGAGTGCCGCCTCCACCCTCGCGGCAGCCGTCAGCTTCTTCCACCAATCTGGCGCCGGAATTCCCTCGGACGCCGGCGCCTTACGACGGTAATCTTGTACTCTTGTTAGAATTCTAGTTCGGAGCCTTTAATCCTTGCTGTCTCTTCATTTTTTTTTTATGTTGCCTCTTGGGCTGAGGGGCTGGGAGGTGTCGATGGAGACCGTCGATGTTTAGTGTTCCGCTTGGCTTAAGCATCCTTGACGCCTCTAGCAAATACATAAATAGCTTTCTTTTGTCCTTTGAGATGTCTTGTCGTTCATGGCTAGCTGTTAAGACTGGGAGGGCGAGGAGGTTCAGGGAGGAAATGCGAGAAGGTACTGCTCCCTGCTGTTCCTCCTCCTGAGCACCACCATGATAAGGATTGCCATGACATAGCTACACTCAATAGGGAAAATTAGAAGGGAATGGGCAAACAGTTAGTTCCATGCATTTCCCAGATGGCTCTTCTGTTCTATTTTGTTTGGTGAATGGGATCATGAACCTTTTTATTTTGGAATCTAGGCACAATCTTGGAGTAGCTTGTTCAAACTTTAATTTCTGTAGTTCAACGCTTTCATGGAATTCATTCCAATGATTATTGCTACTATGTCTCTGATTTCTTACAGTCCGAAACTTTAATTTCTGTAGTTCAACCTTTTTTGCATATTAATTTACTGATAACATGGTTCTTTATTATCTTTACTCTGTTCTGATTATTTTTGACGTTCATTGCTTGGAGTATTAGTCTTCAGGTTGGTGTTTTTGAATATTGATCCACTTGGTATTTTAGAGTGACATGTGGACTACAGGTTTAGGCCATTTGTGTTGGAGTATAATAGTCTTCAAGTTTGTTGTTTTTGAATCTGAATCTACTTGGTCTCATAGACCAACAATTTCAAGGACTAGGTCTAAATCTTTGTTTATTTTGCAGCATATGGAGACAGTTTTGCTGCTAGAAGAATGCGAAAAGTTGTCCAAAGGCGAGCTGTGGACTATACTAGCACTGTTGTCCGATATATGCAGGTTACTTTTTATATTTATTGTTGATAAGTAGCTTTGTATCCTGCTTTGTTGTTGGGAATTGTTGGTTGCGCCATATCCTAATTGTTGGTTGAAATGCTATGAGAATGCTGGCAGAGTTGTTTAAACAGTCATGAAATTATGTCTTTAACTTGGTAAATTTTGTTCTTATCTTGTTGTATTTATTGCCTATTTTTCTGTTTATCTAGGGTATTCCATTCTCAAGTGTGTGACTTTGGCAATTGTTTGTTCTGACCATGTTGTATTGATCACCTATTTTTCTGTTTATCTAGGATATTTCATTTCTTGAGTATTTGAATTTGTGTATTCTTTTCCTTTTCTCGAACAACTACAAGATGATATGACCTATCTGATCTCTTAGCCTTGTCAAGTAGTTCTTGACTTCTTGTTATCTGAGTCCTACTTTTCATTGTCCTTCTTTAGATGTTAGGATGCATGGTGGAAGAGGGTAGGGGTTTTCATGGATTTGATTATCTAACTTTTTTTTTTGTTGCTATTCTACATCATATATATTTTTTTTATAAATTTTTTTATAGAGATTCTTTCTAATGTTTTTATGTCAATGTTTGCAGGTTCGCATGTCGCAGCAGGATGTCAAAGACAGACCCATTTTGCAACCTACTCCAGCTGCTGTCTTGGATGTTAGTAATTTGATTCTCCAATATTTTTTAAATACTCTATTCTCCAATTTGGTTTAGAACTAAGCGTCCATTTAGGTTAAATCTATTATTTTTTGCCACTATGGGTTGGTCTGTTTTCTGCAAAATATTGTCTCTGTAAAACATTTTTC
Source organism: Kaempferia elegans (assembly GCA_037974815.1). Lineage (NCBI taxonomy): Eukaryota > Viridiplantae > Streptophyta > Magnoliopsida > Zingiberales > Zingiberaceae > Kaempferia > Kaempferia elegans. The sequence goes on from JBBPFQ010000032.1 coordinate 309,427, forward strand.
AAGGAAAACTTTTACAAGATAGTTAATTATTTTTCCTTATTTGGCTCAGTACAAGAAAAATATTTTCCATTCGTCTCCTCTTCTTTCCTAAGTTGGTTGCAGATTTGGCAGAAGCTTGCCCAGATCACGACCAACAACTTTCTTTTTGAGTTTGACACAGATCTGCTGTCGCTAGCAATTCCTTTTGCTAGGGCGACGGTAGGAGGTGGATGATAAGCGGTGGTCTTGGTGAGGAGGTGACGATTTCAGTGAATTATGGTGGCTTGGTCTTGGATGCTTTCAGTTGGCAACAATTGGAATGAGGTGGCATAACGACAAATTTGGTGTGACTAACAACTTCTTCAGCCAGCCAATGAGCGACGATCTTGGCGGGCGACATCAGCTCGGTCACAATGGGTGACTTCATCTTGTTTCTTGGTAGATGATGGTGAATGTGGAGGGTTATTGTTTGTGTTTGGGAGTTGCTGATGGTGTGGGAAAAGATTTTTTGCTTGATTTAGGTAGAAGCTGTTCCCCTTCAAATGGTCAAATTTTCTGTTGACTAGAAAAAAATCGCTGACTATGATTTTCCTCAAAGAGAAACATTGAAAAATTCAGAAAACATTTTCTGCTAAAGGAATGGACATGTAAAATATAGAAAATCTTTTCTCTAGTATAATGCTTGTTCTTGATTGTGCTCCTTTACCTGGTTATATAATAAACCAACTTTCTTTACTGCTTCACTGATTGCTTTAGCTTACAACTTAGTAGTGAAATAGATGCATTTGTTGTGGAATTAGGAACTTCCTTTAATTAAAAATATAAATATCCAACTTTAATAGATTATAGTTTTTAGATTGCTCATCACATTTTTTACACTCATAATGATACAATTGCTGGCACAATGCAAATGTTTTTAAAACACGATTAGAACTTGTTGAAACTTTTGAATTCTCAACTTTTAAAAGTGTCCATGCAATATGCAATTGGGACACAACATAGTTCGTGTATGCAGGTCTTACTAAAGAGATTAAAGTATTATTTTTGTAAAAATAATTCAATGTGACTTGTCAATGACTTAATCAATATAAATCATTCATAAAAAGGAGTCTACATCTATCATAAGAGATAACAAGTTGTAATTAAGACCCAAAACTTAACTAACAAATAAGTGTATTGTCTCTACCCAATAAACTTCAAACATTAATTGTGTATGGAACATTAATGTTCTTTAGGAAGAGCATTATTTGACAAGTATCTCATTTGATCCCTAGCATTTTTAATTTGCTACTGATGGCAAGGAAACAGGAAGATTAGTAGTCAGGAATGTGGCCTTCCCTTGTCAATGCCACATGAGATGAGAGAATAGGTTGTATGAAGAGTTAGTTCATTGGGATCTTCATGATTTTTCGCTGCAGGAGGTGATTAGCTTTTGGTTGGGAGTTCAGCAGGTAATAGTTGGCTCAAACTCAATTGGCTTTTTCAGGAGCAATTGGTAATTAAAGCAATATATAATTTGCATATTAGCTGCCCACCTAATCTCTCTTCCATTGAGTGCATGTTTGTCTAACTGCATGATGGAATTCATTGTACCTATGCATACATATTAGCTGACCAAAATGATTAATTAAACAGTGGTAGGAAATATCATTGACTGGAATAGTGTCATTTCTCAAGTATTTCTGAATGATCCAGCAAATATTTTTGTTACTGTAGTTGTTTATTTGTGCAGATCCTACCAACAGTTGCATATGCAGACAACCCTTCCATAAGTTATGCTGCCAAGTTTGTTCATGCTTCAACAAACAAAAATAGGTGTTCCATAAATAAAGTTCTTGTAAGTTGCAAGAATTTCTATTTCTTCAGAGTTCGTCCAGAAATACAAAAATGAAGACTTGATTTTGTATTTTTTTTTGCTTATACTATCACTAAAATCTCTGTGCTGTTCTTTATTTTTGTTTAAAAGATGTTCCACAATATCCCTTCTTCAATTACACCATGTAGATAACATAAGAGTTCTGTTTACATCATAAACATAACTTTATCCAGCAAGAACATTCTGCATAATATAATGCCCCACCTCCAATGAAGATTTCCTGATTCAATAGTTTTTGGTCTCCCACCTTCGTCGCCACACCCACCCACCTGCCTGTCTTACCACTTACGATCTACAATAAGATCACAGTAGTACTAAACAACCAACTTGCATCTAGTGACGATGACCATTTGTAATTAAAGTCCGCTTGTCATTGAGTGACCCAATCTGTCACCCAAAGAGCTTTCATCAACGGTTAGTGAGTTAAAATCTCTCTAGACAACCTTAGCAAGGTAGAGAACTTCAAATTGAACCACAATTGAGTCCTGTTGTTCCACAATCAACCCCTAGAAACTCTGGTTCAGCCACAAAATCATCGATTTAGCCCTAGTTAGTCTCGTTATGGTTAATTACTACTAGTTAATCCTTCATTAAAATTTGGGATTTAACACTTGTTCCTTCTTTACGTTTCAATTTTTTTTCTTGACATATATCACGGGTTGATTTTAATGCCTTTGTCTTCTATCTTGAAGTGGGCTCCTACAGGCCGACGTCTCATTACTGGATCACAGAGCGGTGAATTTACTTTATGGAATGGTCAATCCTTCAATTTTGAAATGATTCTTCAGGTGTCGGTGTCATTTGTGTGTTTAGTTTTGAAATTCTTAATGGATTTGTTTCTGATGTATATTTTTATTCTCTAGGCTCATGATAATGCAATCAGGTCAATGATTTGGAGTCACAATGACAATTGGATGGTTACTGGAGATGATGGTGGTGCAATCAAGTATGGTTTTGCTACCTTACAAATTTATTATAGTTATTTACTTTTTCATACTCTCTATTTTGTTTGTTTACCTCTGGGAAAAAACTTAGGTACTGGCAGAGTAACATGAATAATGTGAAGGTCAACAAAACAGCGCATAAAGAATCAGTGCGAGACTTGAGGTATGTTATGTATTTGAATGCACATAAATTCATGTTTAGCTCAGATGGTATTTATCTTGCTTGATTGGATGTGTGTTCGACAGTTTTTGCCGAACAGATTTGAAATTCTGTTCTTGCTCTGACGATACAACTGTTAAGGTTTGGGACTTTGCAAGATGCCAGGAAGAGAGATCATTAACTGGTAATGTTTCTAATTTATTACCAGCTTACACCATTTCTTGTTAAGCATTTAATAACTCAAGGTTGGTAAATGCAGACAACTGTAACAAGATGAGATTTGATGTAGATGCTCAGCATGTTTCCATTTTAGACCCTCTACTATTCTAGAATACCTTGTTTCTGTTGTGTTGTTTGGTCCTCCATAATCCATCATTTTCATCTCACTTCCACTTCTCCATAATCCTCACTTCTTTATTTTTCATAGCGCTTCCACTTCTTGTTTACATGGGAAGAAGTAAAGCAATGGTTGGTGGACTGTTTTTTATTTCTGTACATTTTGTGTCCAAGTGAATGAAAATGCTGAACGTATACAAAGCTTGTTGCTATCTGTGTTGCATTTATGTCTTTCCATTGGACTGAAATTATTGCAGGCTTTCACTTTTTTCTGTACGTAACTTGTTTTACTATAACCTTGAGCCTCAAAACATATGAGGAAGGATTCAGTCAAATAGGAAAATCTCTTTGTTGGTTTACAACCTGAGAGTTTGACAATGTTACTGCTCAAATCTTGACCCTGTGACACCTACCTCTAATATTCTAGCCAAGCTTTCCCGTGTAAACCTTCTTTTTGTTAAGGTGAGAAATTGTTGTTCGTTGTGCACTTCTACTACACTCAAATCCCTGCCCTTTTCTCTGATTCATTAGAGACCGGAAAGCAACCTGTTTGAGAGGGAAATATGATGCAGGCTTGTGCTAATTATGGCCTTTAGAACTCCTTTTTGACTAGTCACAATGTTGTTGCTATAAAATAATAAACTTGTAAATGCACTGGTTGGGATTAGTACAACTGCTGTTAGGAGGCAGAGGAGCCCTCAGAAATCTTCAGCTGAATGAGGATATCTGCAGGACCCTTGGTTTATCTAAATAAATTGCCCTATGTCGGGCTGCTCTATGGCAAGAGAAAGTGAGGCCATTTATATTAGTTGGGACCATATTGACTGTTGCTTTTATTGGTTTACATAATTACCAAATCATTAAATAGTAGGTAAGGGTCCTATGTTATTATGTGGTATACTGAAGAATGCTAATATTTTGAAGTTTTTTGCTAGTATAACTTGTATGTTCTCAACCTGTTAATTTGTTGATATTCAAATAAAATGGTATGCACAAGTTATAATCACTACTCTCTTCAAAATAACCTTGGGTTTCTTTCTCCATGCTTTGAACTCAGGCAGGCCATGGTTGGGATGTCAAGAGTGTTGACTGGCACCCAACCAAATCATTACTTGTGTCAGGTTTGTGTGTTTTCTATATTTTGATGTTTCGATTGGTTTTGTTTTTTTTCGCTGAAAATTCCGTGTTAATGTTTTTTTTTTGTCTTGTCGTTCCAGGGGGAAAGGACAATCTTATAAAATTATGGGATGCTAAAACAGGGAAAGAGCTCTGTTCATTGTATGCGTCGTTCCATTTTGTTATCTTTACAACTATGTAGGTTGTTGTTTAGGTTTAAGTCATGATTCGATCTGCAGCCACGGCCATAAGAATACTGTGCTTTGTGTTAAATGGAACCAAAATGGTAACTGGGTGCTTACTGCTTCGAAGGATCAGATCATTAAGGTAGACATAGTTTCCTCTAGTTGACTATATGTTTAGAGAAAATCTTTCAATTTGTGTCAATCACCTATTTTTTTTTCTTTTATCTGCACAGGAAGAGTTGGTTTCTTTTATGTTGCAGTCCAAATTTAATATTATGTATTTTGTCTAGCTATAAATCTGGATAAAGTATGGTATATTATAACTCAAAAATGATTCCTCAATATCGAGGATGTACAATATTCTTTTGGTTTCAGACAGATAATTCACCTTTTTTTGGCAATGGAAGAATTTAGATGGCAAACTTTATAAATTTGTTTAGGGTGAAGATAAACTATAATTTTCTTTGCAGTGTTTTGTATGTTATTTGTTTGGGGGAGATGTAGGCTTTTATATTTGTTTGGTCAAAACACATATCTGGCTTTGAAATTTGAATCATGCTAGAACACCACATAGCTAATAGTTTTTAAGTGAATCATATTTATTTTAAAAACCATTTCATTCATAAAAATTATTGTAATTACGTTAGAGGTTTTAGACTTGGACTAGGGTCTCTCCGTCTCTATTCATGCTGGATACTGGTCAGCTATCACTAACCCACACATCGTGTGCACTTTAGTTTAGGTCAGCAATGAAGTAGAAGGGAAAGAATGAAAACAAAGGAAGGACTTACCGAAGGTTCCTTGGTTGTCCGATGACACTGATAGGGCTGTAGAGGAGATGCCAGGAGGGATTGAAGATTAGGATGAACATAACAACAAATTATTAAGGAAATTCGTAAACATCTGCCATTGCAATACAATGCACACAAGATCTCATATTCTTATTTGCTTATAATGTAAGAGTGCTGACTACTAATTTAGTTCTTTTAGAAAAATTAAGTGAAGCTCACTTTACCTCCTTTCTATATTTTGAAGCTTGCATTCATTTCTTTTATTCCAGATGTTGATTTTACAGATTGTTTATTTCTGGCTATTTGTCATGCTTTGGAGCTATACTTGTCTGTCAGAACAGACAATACCCCTAGTGACAATGTACGATACGATATGATATAAATTTACAAATCACAATAAATACGCCATGGAAGACATAAAATAACAGACTATACAATAGAGAGATTTACACAATCTCATATAACATAGAAACATAAATGGACTGCGTGGCGGCATGGCTTAACACAATGAATATCACAACCGAATCAAAGTATACCACAAGACTAAAATCCTTGAACAAAACCAAATGCAAATACGAAGCGCTAAGGCATAGCGTGAAAAACACAATCTTGAGTGGGAGGTGGGACTGGCAGATAGACCTATGAGCGAAGCAACATGACATATCCTTTACCTGCTAATTGGAGATCAAAGACAAACAAAGATAGTGAGTATAAAATACTTAGTGGATATAAGAAGATAATGCATAATGCTACATACAAGGAGATCAAAGGATGCAGTGCTAAGCTAGAGATCAAAGACAAGCAAAGGTAGTGAGTATAAAATACTCAGTGGGTATAAGAATATAGTGTAAGGTAACAATACTTGCTACAAAAGTAAGAGCACCAATATAATAATATGTTAACCAAA
>JBBPFQ010000032.1:320123-333681 GCA_037974815.1 Kaempferia elegans
TGGGTGACGCATCCGGGCAAGTGCGTCGTGTTTGGACTCGTCGCCAAGCTTATGCGACGCGTCCAACGCCGAGCTTAGGCGACACGTTCGACACTGAAACATCGAAGTCTATTGTTGAATAACCGAAGTCGATCGCCGAATAGAATTGGTTTTTTTTTAACTTAGTATTTAATCGAAACTTTAGATTAATAATTTTAATCATGATTGGGATAATTTGAATAGACTTAATTAAAGCCTATTAAAATTATCCTTTTAATTTAATATATATTTAAAAATTATTATTATTTTAAAAAATATTTAGATTAACTTTTTATTTTTAGTTAATATATTTTATAATATATATTTTTTAAAATTTTTTGATCCTTTATTTAATTTTTGATCCTTTAGTTAATATATTATTTAATTATGTATAAAAATAGTAAAAAAAATTCAACCACCTAGGCAGCCGAGGCGTTAGGCGGTCACTGACCGCACCGCCACCGTCTACTATCATTTACAACACTGATAATTCTCTAGAAGATTTTTTAGTGAGTTAAAAAGCTTAATTTATCCATGAATCTTTTGGTCATTACAACATTTTGTTAGGGTCAAGATATACCAAACTTACCGCCTAATTGAAAGAGACTATCTTGTTAGTTAAATTTCTAGCTATTAAATGGTGCGGATTTTGTTCTGCCATTTCTGAGTTTCCTGAAGTTGGGGTAGCTTAAATAGGCTAAATTACATTTGCCCCTTACTAATTGCACTTGGATGTTTTATGAGTTTCAAAAACTGCAAATACTACCACAGGACATACCCCAGTCAGCGAAGAAAATACCTTAAATATTTTTGAGTTTAATCAGCCTTTTTGGGTTTAATTGTATCTGGTTAAAATTAAGAAGACTAATTAGTATTCTGGCAATGCTCTGTCGTTGCTTTGGTAACGATCCAGAGCAATTCATCTTCTCCTCTCGTGATGTTGCTCCAGCAAAGCTCTAGTGAGGCAGAGGAAGTTTATGTAAACTAAGAAATTGTTAACCTGCAGTTGACTAGTTATAGAAGCATTCAATTAATGTCCTGCATTGTTTGAGCAAAAAAATGTTTTTCTTGATTCTTTTATTCTGGACTACTGTGTAGTTTTAAAATCTGTTTTTTGGTGATACTATTTGCAATTTTAAAACCGAGTTTCAAGTATAATTAGACCTTAGTGCAAGTAGCTTGTACTTTTTTCCATTCAAATTAAATGAGAACTTTTCTGCATAATGAATTTCCTAACAACAAAGGTCAATGGTAAGCTTGTGTTCTATAAGTTGTTTAACTCCTCTTAGCCAAACATTTGCCTTGTCTTTGTAAGCTTTTTTTTTTGTCTTGTCTTGACATGAGACATTGAGATTCATTAAATTATATAAAGGAGATAGAAAAAGAAAATTGAGTGAAATTTTGCGTTTGAGAGAAATAGGAGCTGTTATCAACTTCTTTAAACAGCCATTTTATTTATTTGGACGAAAGATAAACATATGGATTAGATAGCCTTTTGGGTTTTAGACTGGTAGGGTTGCATCTACTGCTCAATCTAGGTGCATTCATTTTCTCTATAAAATGCCACTCATGTCCAGAGAGTTATAGATGCTGAATGCAACCTTGTTATTTTTTTCTTTTTCTGCAGTGAACACAATAGGAGTTCAAACCATGGAGATTCACCAAGGGCAACAAACTGGTGGGGCAGCTTGAGATCCCTGGCTGATGGGATCTTTAGCATTTGGAGGAAACAGTAGGTCTTCATCTGCTGCTCTACAAATGGCTGTCTATTTTGCTTCTCCGGGCGAGTTGCCATGTTGCTTTGTTTTAGCTTTCAAAAAACAAAGTTCTCCTACAGTCATGAGTTATCTAATTATGAATAGTGGGAGTTTCTTCTCCGTTTACCCTTCTATTTGATCACTTAGATTCAAGCTGAAAATGGATCACTTGCATGCATTTACTTGTCCATGAATTTTGATTAACGCCTCCATGGATTCGTACGGTTAGTATCTACTTGTGTTTATTTTAATAGATATTATGATCAATTTTAAAAAGTGCTGGACTTTTCTCATATAAAGGAGGGTTGCTAAAATAAAATATTATATGTAATTTATTTGTATATATTTTACTGAGCGGTCGGCTAGAGGTGTTAAAAATAAATCTGATATGATGATCCAATCTGAGTCGATTAAAAAAAAAAGTAGATTTGGATTGAGTATTTTTTGGTTCAGGTTAGAGGATTTCGGATTGAAAATTTTTGGATTGGGGTGAGATCGGATTGGTTTGAATTTATGGTTTAGTTGATTTTTTATGATTAAATCAAATTTTATTTTAAAAATTGACTTGTTATTTATATTAATATAATATTAGTATAATAGTGATGGATTATTGAGATAAAAGTGAAGAATTATTAGAAAAATAATTTTAAAAAAATTATTGTAGATTGGGTTATATGTGTTTTCTGGGTTGAGTTCGGGTTGGTCAGGTTCGGGTTGAGGAGTTTCGGGTTGAGTTTGGTCGGATTTAGATTGAGTTTTCTGGGTTTAGTTCGGGTTGGTCAGGTTGGTCGGATTCGGATTGAGGAGTTTCGGGTTGAGTTCAGTCGGATTTAGATTGAGTTTTCTGGGTTTAGTTCGGGTTGGTCAGGTTGGTCGGATTCGGATTGAGGAGTTTCAGGTTGAGTTCGGATCGGATTTAGATTAAGAGTTAAAAAAAAAATCATAATTCAATCCGAACTCGATTCGAACAATCAGAATTTGACATCCCTAAGGTCGGCTCAGCAATATCACTTTTGCTCCATCTTGATTAATAATGAAGCGTAATCTAAAGGGAGTTTCATCTTTCTTTCCTTGCTAAAAAAAAAATAAAATGTTCAATGCTCGTTTAGCCCTTCAGTTGGCAAATTGACTAATTGTTTTATTAATAATTTTTGAAAGCAAAGGTGTGAATTGATAATGAAATTGAGGTGCGTGAAGGTATAACAATAATAATCGATGGGGTTCGGATTAAATTTTATAATTTTATCTTTATATTCATTAGATATAGGATAACTGATATTCATATCGATCATATGGTAGGATATTTTTTATATTTATATTTTTTTTTCTATTTAATTATTATCATTCAATAAAAATATATTAAATTTAACATTATATTAAAAATATATATAATAAAAACATAGATTAAACATATATTTAACTTACTAATATTAACAAAAATAGATAGTAGATGTTAAAAAAAGAAAATTTTCTTTAATATATATATATATATTATTTAATCAGACATTCGGATTGGATATCGATATTGATAGTCCATCTATATCCTCCTCCATTCAAATCGGATATTGAATTTTTTATCGAATTCGGATGAAATTGTCGTTCTAACCTAAACCGTATCTTATGGGGTAAAAATTTTAAGATCTGTGAAAGGGTCCAATTTTTTTGGTGAAATGTTCGACTGGAAACTAGAACTTCGACAGATACGGATCATGAAATTTCTACGGACAGTGTAAACACAAGTTGAAGAAATATGAGATGTCAAAATAAAATTGTGGATTTGATTGACAATTCTGGTGTAAGAAGTAATAGTTTAAAATAAGTTCAACAAGTTGGGTGTGGGAGTGTCAATTTGTGGATCGTATTAGGTTCGAGTGTTGAAATTTTTTTAAAGTCGCAATCTCAATCTGACCCGAATTTAAATTCAATTCGAAACTCTTAAACCCGAATCCGAATCCAACCAACCCGACTAATCCAAATCTGATATGAATAACCTAAAAATCCTATCCAAAATGACCTTTTTTTAATCTATTTTCAAAATAATTATTCATTTTTATCTCAATACTTCAGCATTATCATATTAACATTGGGTTGGGTCGAGTTCGGATCAGGTTGGGATTTTTTTTAAGCTCCAATCCGATTTCAACCCGAATCTAAATTTAATCCAAAACCCCTAAACCCAAAGCCAACCAATCCATACCCGACCAATTCGACTAATCCGAATCTGAACCCAAAAATCATATTCAAAATGGTTTTTTTAAAACTATTTTCCCTATAATTCTTCACTTTTATCTCAATATTTTATTATTATCATATTATTAACTTTTATCTCAATACTTCAACATTATCATACTAACATTGGGTCAGGTCGAGTTTAAATCAGGTTGAGGATTTTTTTAAATCCCCCTAAACACAACGTAAAACATTATCTAAAAGCGAAGCCAAGTTGAACAACAATCATTAATGAATTTAACATAGTTCATCAAAAAAAAATTAATGAATTTAACATAGCCTTCTCAGAACGAAGAGTTAGTTAATGCATAATAGTGTTGCTATCATAAAATCTAAGAGTTAAATCCCGACTAGTAACTGAGTGTCTATCCTCCGGATGTACTATTCAACTGTTAAGGTTAGTAGTCATCCATGATTTATCTCTTCCGTATTAACCTAGAGGCGAATTAGCAGAGACGCTGAGCACCAACGAATCACCTTTAACCACTATTAATGAATTTTAACGTAACTATCTAAAATAATCTAAATTCAATCATCAAAATATACTCGAGTTGTTAAGCCCCAATTTAACTTGATCAATGGCAAACTTACCAAATATTCGTTGCCTATATTCATTAAAAACTAATACACTTTACAATGCCAAATCAATCCAATGTCATCACATCGATATACAAAATGTGTAGTACTCTACAAGCCACGGCTTCCTACTTTTTCTTGCAGTCCCATTGGCAGATGGCTTCCTACTGTTTCTTTGTAAACAATCTGTGTGAATCCTTTTGGCGTTTCTTTTCAACTCAATGGTTTATTGCTCACCATACAAAAGTGTTCTCTGTAAATAGAATCCACAACCTTAAAACTCTTTTTTGCGAACTGAAAAGAATATATCAAAATATATTACAATCTCAATCTACAATGCTCTGGTCTTTCTACCCTCTTATTGCCCCATCTTTGTGAAAATCCCCGAGAAATTTGGCAACTTATCGACATGCTTCAGTGCCCGCTCTGCGATCTGCCTCGTTCTATAGTCCCCATGCCTGAACGCTTCGACCAGTGCTGTCCCAACGTTTTGGTCCCCTGAAATTTCACAAGCTATTTCTTCTATCCTCAAGATCCTTTCCACTGCCCACACAGCTTGCTGCCTGAGTGTCTCTGTGCGGTTTTCCCGCAATATTTCCAGAATTGGTTTAATCCCATCCGCACCATCTAAGACAGACACCCCTTGCTCGATATCCACATCGTCATCCAACAGAGTGCACAAGGCTGCCAAGGCAGCCTCGACAACCTTTTCATTAGTATGATCTAAACAAGCAACCAACTTCTCTACGGCTTTCCCTTCCAACAAACAGAAGCTTTCTTTTACAGAACAGAAGCCATGGTGGACTTGGCACAGGCCAGTAATAACTGGTTGCTTGCCTAGGCAAGAAAACATAGAACGGAAAAATCCTGGTTCTGGAACCACTGGGACCCTTGTTAATAGTTTTGTTTGCTTGGAGAGGTTTCGCAGTGCCAGAGCAGAAGCTCTTTGCACTTTGTCTAGACCATTCATCTGAAGCAAATCAGTGTAAAGGCTAGCAAGATTATACTCACGAGTTAGGGCGATGATCTCCGGTTCACCTTCCAGAATGTAAGTGAGCCTCGAGAGAACACTAACGAGGCCTTCAAGAAAAGGAGTGGCAAAGCGTCCCCCACGAGTTATCCCTTGCCTGATGCTGGTCACTTTTGAGATGGCTATCCTGAAAGCTCCTTCATTCAAGAGGCACCTGGTTAAAACAGAGTCACTCTCTGGAAGGTTAGCGAGGAGCCCAACAGCAGCTGCCTGCTCTTCCGAGATCCCACTGTCATCTGCAATGATATTAATCAAGCTGCTGAGTTGACCAGTAGTCTCACGAAGAGCATCAGAAAGCTCTTGACCCATGTAAGGAGAAATATTGTTCAAGAGTTTTATAGAAGCCACTCTGACATCTCTTTGCGGGGCTTCAACGAACTGAATAATACTAATGGTAGCACCTGAACTTTTTATAGCAACAACTATGTTCAAAACAGTGGCTGAAGAACTTGTAAGCCCCACAAGTACCTGAAGAAGCTTGCATTCAATTGCAGGTCCAGTGTTGCTAATTAGGTGAAGAAGACTGTGTACAATGTCTTCAGAGACCAAGGTATGGCGATCATGATCAAGCGGGATCCTCTCAAAATTAGCACCTGAAGACACAATGTTAGCAAGAACTGTTGCAGCTACCTCTTTCAGTCTCATAGGCAGCTGGTTGATCCCTACCGTGAAAAGGTCTCTGACAAGTGGTGGAAGGATGCCAGCATGAATAAGTATCTTTGCACTAGCCTCATAAGATGATATTTGGTTCAAAGCCTTGAGGGCAGCTTCTCGCGCTTGCTTGCTCCCAGTTTTCATGACATCGACGAGTACTGAACCAGCTGTTTGGGCTACAAAGACTTTCACATCATTGCTCAAGACAAGCTCTCCAAGATAAGCAGCCATAGAGAGTTGTGTTTCAGGTGATCCTGCAAGATTTTGCACAAAATTTGGAGAAAGAACCACCTAAAAAACAACATAACTAATAATTCATATACAAAATGAAAGATTAGATATTTGGAGAAATAAAACTAACACTAATCATCCAGACAAGACTAGAATAACAAAGCATTATTTAGACACTTCTTAGAAGACTACAACTACTTTAAAGGAGAGAGGTCAGTGTAGGTAAAACTTTTTAAAAAAAAACTGCTTTAGAGATTCTAATAAACCAACCCAAACATTCACTTATATCCAATTACACTTGGCAATAAAGCTAGCCCATGTCATCTACTGCAACAATTTACATTAAATAATATTTTGGCATGACAGCTATTGGCCTTATTCCTTAAAAAAAGATGGATTATCATACTGTGATACTGCCAGCTTTGGATGATCAACTGTAAAGTAAGGCACAAAAATTGATAACGAGAAAGATTGCTAAACATAAATTTGTGACTAGTAAATGTAAAACCTCTGAAGTAATAGCTAGATTTAGCTATTATTAAAAAAAAGTAGTCCACGTGGCATAATAATTTTTTTTTAAAAAAAATGCAAAGACCTCTTATTTTTGTTAAAGAGGAAAATAAATTTAATAGAAAAGAACAAACAATACAAATATTCAAGGGAAAAGAAGCTGCTAGAGAAACAAATGCTGCCGAGGATAGGGAGATATCGACATATCATATATGCATTTATCATCATCGTTTAAATAATCATATCAATTTATAAGAAATTGTACATTAAAGAGTGTATAAAAGAGTGTAATGAACTAACCAAAACAGCAAATTACCTTCAAGGAGAAGTTTAAGAAGCGGCTGCAATCTACCATTTTCAGCCATTTGTCTGACATTAATTTCACTTTTTCCTAAATTTTCTAATGTCTTATCAGCTCTTTCTATAATTAAATGTTTTTCTGATTTGCTACTTGCCATTCCTACCAATATAAGTATCGCTCCACTGACTCCTCCAATCTTTTCACACAAAGTTTCAGATTTTGAAAGCTCATATAATAATGATACAGCTTCTTCTCTCTCTTGTGAATGCTCAGGTGACAAGAATTTCACAATGGTTCGGATTGTGTCTCCTGCAGCAATAGCTTCCTGCAAAACAATAACATCTGAGGTTATCTCCTCATAGAGTGTAAGAACCAAGTTCAGAATGTTCGAGAGGAACAGCAAATCAAACAAAACAGACAGAAGGCAACCTTATTATCATCTTCTTCAGAAGCGACATGAAGGGTTTCTAGTGCTTTAAGTCGGATTTTCCTGTTGCTGCTCTTCAGCATGTCAGCAATCATAGGTATTAATTCTGCATTACGCACAGCATGTTTGCCTGTCCTGCTTTTCTGACAAATATATGTAATGGAATTAAGTGACTGTAAAACATCAACATCAGAACTCCCAAGTGACAGTGTTCTGCATGCTTTGTCCAGCTGGGCCACTTCATTTCTCTTGGTCCACTCTTCAATGGTATTCCTCAGAGCTATACTAGGGTTTAATTCAGTGCTCTTTAATTCTTTATTTGTCAATGGACAGGTTGGCCTCCTTCCATTGTCCCTGCATTTCTTGAACCATTCCTCAATAGCTTCTCGCTCAAAAGTCTGCCCATTCTCTATGGTAACTGGTTCTCGCATAACTTGTTTCGTAAGTGAACAAAGAAATGCTTCATAGATAGGCTCAACATGCGAATCGTCATGATGGCTCTCATCTGAATGTCTACCCAAATTGAAGCTATCAACCCAATTTTCTGCCATTGCTTCACAGAAACCTGATTAAAAAAAGATGGTTCCATCATGAACCACGAATTAAGAAAACTAGACATGACAATCTAAATGGTAATACAAAAGTCAATTACAAATTAATTTGATTTATTTTTCCATCATCATTGGTTTTGAAAATATAGATATTTACCCAAACCTTGAAACTGAAACCTAGCAAAATGAACATAAGATTCTTTTAAATCCAATAGGGGACCAAGGCTCGGTCCAGCTTAAAGGTTTGATGTCAATCTGTTACAATTTATCAGCTAAAGTATATAGTGACTTGCACTAGCAATGTAAGATTTACTGGTAACAGTTCTTGATTCAACCCATAAGTAGGTCTTGGTACATGCCAACCAACAGATATTATAAACTATGAACTAGTTAGCAACCTGAATGCATGAACCTACAGATTCTCATGAAAGATACGTCAGGATCTTATGCCACACAGACGAAACCAATATCTGAGAGTAAATTTTAGCTTAGTCCGTGATGTAACAAAAGCAATATTTTTCACAAATTTGTTTACAAATATAGAAGCTATTAAGAATGTTTCAGTAGGACTTTGGTCAAGATCTTTAAGGTTAACTATAATATTTAGTTCAATTAAAAGTGCAGCCCGGTGAAATAGAAAAACTAGGCCTGAAATTGATCCATTCCATCTAGATTCAAATCAGTGGTTTAATTTTTGCTAGATTAATCAACTCTTGCTATGAAGATAAGAAGTCGGTTGACTCTGTGCAATTAAAGATCAAACCTACTTCCGTGACAATCTTTCGAAAAGAGAAAAAACAACATTCAGAACTGGCCAGATCAACTTGGAGAAAAGTTTATTGCATTGACTAGGCTGATCTGAAAATATTAAGCATCTATTGTGTTCTAAAATTCAAAATGAAAACCACTGGTGAAATAGTAAACATGAGTAGCAAAGCACAGTATTGCAGATCATCAAGAACTTTCAACACAGCAGGTCTACATGGTAACCCCAAGTATATAGGAAACACAGAATAGAAATGAAAAGCTGCATGCAAATGAACAGGGCCAGATTGTGGGAAGGTTAGGCAGATGAATAATATTGATTTGTGGATTCTTAAGCCCTGTTTATTTTTGAGTGACTTGCAGTCAAATGCTTGAAAGATATTTACAGGAAATGCAAACATTGAATGCAGAATTGGCAGTGTAGATCCTTGCAGATGCAACTTACTGGATAACCACAAATACCTTTTACTTAGATGATAATGTTACTTTTTTACATATAATATATGCTGTTATTTTCTTTTTGGTTTATTTTCAATCGGTTGATCATTTTCTGTTATTTATTGTAATTCTTTAGGAGCACAAGTTTCAATTGTAATACCACCTAATTATCAATTCGTACCCTTTTCTTAACACCGTCTATTTGTAATCATCAGTTTTTCTTATTTCAATCTATTTCCTTACTCGCTTCACCGTCAAAGATTATAGCTTTATCTATTATAAGAATCCTAGTTCTTCGAAAGTAAGCAATTGTCTAATATCTGCAGAGTGATAGGCATGAGCATGAACATGAAGAAAATCCATTATAATTGAAAATTAACTAGACGCAAATGAGGAATACAGGAATTTTTTGTTGTTGTATTCTTAATATAGATGTAATCATGAGTGCGGAAACCACAAAAGAAGGTTGCTATATGTTTAGTCAATGGCTGCTACAGAGTTCGACAGTGTTTCTCACTAAGTACAACGCGTAATGTTAGACACAACTACTTCACATACGGGAATTCTCTTCTTCAACTAGGGATTACTTTTTTTTGTTTTTTTTTTCCAGAATCAACCATGGTAACTAATTAATCTCAGCTGCGCATCCCAACCCGATGCCACCAAGCATGCCAGATCCATGAATCAGCGTAAGCGTAAAGAAGGAGAAGAATCAGGAAAGACAACCGTACCGCTATCTGCACCGCAACCCTAATCTTCCGCCTCCGCTGCGTAGGGCCGAGGGATCGAGAAGGCGAAGAAGAGAGGGTGCGAATTCGGAAGAAACAAAGGAAGAAGAGAGATGTTTGACTTATATTGAGGCGGTGGAGCAGTCGCACCTGGTTCCTTCGGCGTTCGAGTACGGAAGACCATGCTTTGGTTGGACTTTGGGACAGAGTGAGCGAGGCCGCGAGGGAGGAAGTTACCGTGTCACCGTGTGGAATGTACGTCGCCCCCGGCTAATTCAGTTGATAAGTGTAATTTATACGTGTATAGATCCGTGACCGTAAAGGTGTCGAATAACTGTAAAAAAATTTCAATTTTTTTTTTTAGGATCGCATAATAGTATTCATGTCTTTACCGATCTAAATTCGTACTATCTTTTATAAGCATGGTAATTGATATTCCAGGTTGATTTTGATGTACTCAATTAAGTTAAGTTAGGTTGTATATTTTTTAACCCTTTGTCTAAATATGCAGGGGCTTAGGAAGATAAGAAATTGAGCGGAAGACACAACGGACGAGAATGACGACACGGGAAGCGAGTCGACGGGCTTGATGCGTCCAAGGGACGAGAAGTCGCGGAAGAGTACATTGGCGGACGAGAATGATGCGCGCGGCGGTCCGAGGGGCGAGAAGCCGGGAATGAAGGTTGCTTAAGGAGAAGGACGGAACATGAGTTCAAGTGAACCCTATTTCAGATGTCCGAAATCACTCAAACGATCGGAAGCGGACAAGTCAACTCAGAAGTTGACCTGCTGGCAGGTGAAGGCGCCTTCTGCGGTTGGCACAGAAAGCGCCTCCGGAAGCACAGAAGACACCTGCCGAAGGCCCCCTCACAACCGCAGTCAGCGGCCGTTGGAAAAACTCTATCCAGATGAGGGCGCCCTGGGCATCCTTGTAGGCGTTCTCAGCCCACGAGATCAGATTTTCAGAAGTTATAAAAAGGCTCCTGAAGATAGGAATTAAATAATAACTTGTACACAACTTCTGTAATCAATTTCCTAGTCTGTTTTTAAGTTTAAGTGTCTGTAACATGTTTCTCCACATTCAACAAAAGAGATATTTCTACTGAACTGTCATTGCCTTGGATTAACAACCACCTACGTTGTAACCAAGTAAAAGTCTGAGTCTATCTTTCTTTTATGTTGTGTTGCTTAGAATTAGCTCGAGATTTCTTTTAACCCTAACTTGCAGGGTATTGACCTCCGTCCACCGGCCCCAAATGGTCCAACATATGGGACAGTCATAGGAGCCCGTTAACGTGGTGGTTCTATTTTTTTTTTTTTTTGTAGGAATGTATGTCGTTGGTAGGGGTATCAATTCAGCTGGATCGGATCGGGTTCAGGTCGGGTTGGAATTTTTTTTTACACTCTCAACCCTAACCTGAACCCGACCCGAATCCGACCCAAACTCAAACTCAACCCGAAACCCCTCAATCAGAACTCGAACCCGGGCAACCCGACCAACCCGAATCCAACCGGGACAACCTGTATAACCTGATTCAAAATAATTTTCTTTTTTGACTATTTTTCCAATAATTCTTCACTTTTATTTCAATACTCCATCACTATTATACTAACATTTATATTAATATACATAAAATATCTTTATTTTTAAAATAAAATTTGATTTACTCATAAAAAATAACTAAACCATAAATTCGGATCAATCCGAACTCAATCCAAAAATTTTCAAGCCGAAATCCTTCAACCCAAATCTAACTCGAATCCAAAAATCTCTCATCCAAACTTGATGTTTTTTTTTTAGTTAACTTGGGTTAGATTGTCAGATTGGTTTAATTTTTGACACACCTACTCACTTGCATGCTCGTCTCCGCCCAGCTCCGCTATCACAAGTCTCACTGCGATTTGCAATTGGGCTGTTAGATCACTGAATTGGTCCCTTAAATATATCCTTAATTATTTTAAATCTCATGATATTTAATTATAATGGATATTTTTTCAATAATGATTTATATATAATATTGATATAGTGCTTTTCAATTTATCCTCGGTGGATAGAAAACTTAAATAGAGTCAAACTGGACGCCTCCAAAATTAATTGGTTAGAAGAGCTAAATCCTTTTATCAACAACAACATTTTATTCGATGAGAATTCACAAATAGGGGTGTAAATGAATCGAGCCGATTCACAAGCTTTTAGAGTCGGCTCAAAAAATATATAATTATATTCGTACTTAAAATTATCGAATTTGAGCCGAACTCGAACATATTCGATAATTTTTTTCAAGCTAAATTTGAATTCATAATATTTTGTTTGATTGTTCACTAGCCGAGCCGAACTCAAATAAAATTCTAATTATTTATATACAATTTTATTTTAAGTCCATAGTTGTAATATTTTAAATCGAACTCAGCTAAGATTATTTATATTTTAAAGTTTAAATTGATTTTTCAATATCATATATATACTTTTATGTTATTAAGTTTGGGTCGATTCTTTTGTACCCCTACGTTGGTAGTTTGTTGATATCATTCATTTGCTGATTTATTAAGGGCATCGTTGTTTTGTAATTATTAAATAGCTGTGCGCTCTTACTCATTGAATGTCAAGGCGTTACAATTGCGAGCTTCTTCTTCTTTCATTTTTATAAGAATTGAAGAATGATCTAAATGTCACCGCATGTGCAATCAAAATCTCATCATCAAATCCAAATGGAAATTATCATCATCCATCTATCTATCTATACTTCCCTATGTCTTAATTATTTGCAATAATGGCTAGTAACCATCTGTGATTTACCTCCTCCATATTGACCTAGAAACGGATTGACGGGGGTGCTGGGGGCGAGCGAATCGCCTTTTACCATATATATGTATACAATTAATGATGGTGATCGAGCGAGGGAGTACCGGCCGGCCAGATCGAGTGACATGCATGAGCCGAGCAATTACAAGATGTCGTAGTCAGACTGCATCAACCTCGACTCGCATGGTGCATCGCCCTCTGTCGTCAAGATGAAGAGTAGCTTGCACAGGAACGAACACAACGCTATGGCAAAATGGCTCCGATGGACCTAAAGTGAGTGAGCTAGTTTGAGCAAATAACTTTAATTTTTTCAAATAATTAACTTATTGATCTCTTTGAAATATAAAAAATAGCTCTGCCACAGAGTTGACAGCCCTCCCGCTAAAGACTAGCTCTGCCACGGAAAAACAACTCCTTCGCTGAGTTGTTTTTCCAAAAACAATTCTGGGGGAACTGTTTTTGGAAAAACAGCTCCGCAGGAGAGTTATTCTTGGGAAAACAACTCTGTTATTGAGTTGCTTTTGGAAGAACAACTCTGGG
>JBBPFQ010000032.1:364668-375692 GCA_037974815.1 Kaempferia elegans
TTATCTCTTCATATGATATGCTTTCTTCAAGTATGATTGACAGTGATTTAAATGTCATGGGTATTATTTGCGATAAGCATCAAATAGTTATTAGTCTGATGCACACTAGTTATATCACCTGGTATGATACAAGTTCTTAAAGCATAATTAAAAGTGGTTAAATGACTTTAGCGTTTGCCATTACAAGAGCGAACTGTGTGGAAGAGAATTGAGGTTGGAGGTGGCTGACATAGGCTGAAACCAATTTAAAATGGGTAAAAGTGACATTGTAGACAACACCCAATCAAGCATTATGCTAGGTACTCATGCAAACCATTTGACAATAGGCGGATTATTGTTTGTTGTTGGACTCATATGCATGGTGTATCTCTTCCTATGGTATGGTTTTTCAAAGCAAGCTCAATGGTGATTTAAATGACTTGAGTATCACAAGTGATAAGCATCAAGTGGGTGGACTACTACTAGTAGGTGGACTACTAGCATCAAGTGGGGGGCGGCGGCGGCTATAGGTTGAATAATTTAATAATGAGCAAAAATGAAAACGGCTAATCAAACATTGTGCTAGTGTAGAACACCTGCTAGTAGGTGGACTACTTTTCTGTTATTGGACTGAGACATTCAATTTGTCTCTTCATATGATATGTTTTCTTCAAGTATGATTGACAGTGATTTAAATGTCATGGGTATTATTTGTGATAAGCATCAAATAGTTATTAGTCTGATGCACACTAGTTATATCACTTGGTATGATACTATGATACAAGTTCTTAAAGCATAATTAAAAGTGGTTTAAATGACTTTGGCATTTGGCATTACAAGAGAGAAATCCTCAAGTGTAACAAAATGGCAAGATAAGGTCCAAGTAGCTAACTCCAAATAATTGGGGTATTAGACTTGTTTTTGTTGTTTATTGTTATATAAATGATAGAGTCATGCATAGAATTTTGTATCGTGTTGAGCAACACAGTTGAAACTTATACCATTTTGATAAATTATCAAAAATCAATACTAATCAGCATACGTAATCTTTTGTATGTCATCTCTGTTGACTATATCAATTAGAATTATTTCGTGCCAACAGTTAACACACCTTAGTATGTTACAACACATGCTAAGAAAAATATAAGTAATATTTGTTTTTTTAGTTTGTATTAGCATGCTGTATCGAAAATGTATCATTCATTCATTCTATCCAGAGACAAAACATCTGTCATGGAATGATATATTAACTTGCCCTTAGATAGCTTATTGTCTTCTCTACTCCCCTCCAACTCTAATTTTGATATAAAGCATTGTTATTCCTGTCAAAGTTCAAAACTCTCACATGACTCGAAATTTTGAACCTTAGATAGAGCATTACAATTTTTAATCTCTTGCAATTCTTTGTAAAACATAACTGCTTATGTCCATAAATGAGTAAATGACTTGTTAATATGTTGCTTAACATATGTACTACATATCTGTCCTACATATCCATTTGCCTTTGAAATTCTTTATAAACCATCAGATTTGTGTTCTAAATGTTGTGTAACATGTTTTCTCCACATTTATTGTATTTAACTTTATTTCTTTTGTAGAAAGAAGTTTATGATATGGTGGCGAATCCATTAGTGATGGATTTTATGAGAGGAAGGAGTGCTCTGTTAGTTGCACTTGGCCCCACAGGTTCAGGAAAGACTTACACTATGTTTGGGTGCGCAAAGGATCCTGGCATTGTGCCTCTTATCCTAAAACAAATTTTTAAATGCAAATCACAAGATGATCATCATGCAACGAGGTGCCCTTTATAACATATTTCATATACCATGTTGATTTTGTTTGTTGTTTTTTCCTACTGTGGTCTTCTTTTTTTCTTCCTAACTTGTTAGAATGCACAATACTTATTTAAGACCTTCCTTCTTCAGTTGGCTATCAGTTAGTTCGGTTCTGTTACTACTTCTCTTTTCTCCTAATATTCAACTTAGAAGGCCCTTCCATTTGGGACCTCTGAATACTAATGCCAACCTTGAGCATTCTGCATATTTGATAACAGTAGCTTTCATTTTTTGTATTGTCATGCATTCGAGTCTAGGCATATACATTGCTAAGTTAGCATCCTAAGTGATCTGTAAATGCTTGTTCTATGAGGTTACTACTCTATATTGTAGTTGGAATTCAGTTACCCAGACTTTATTTATAATATATATGATTGTAGCTTGCTTAATCAATTTTATCTTGGTTATTTACTTTGCCTTAAATCGACAGCACTCTATTAGAATAGAGTCGAACTTCCAATCATATTAACTAACAGATAGGGTTATTTTTGCAATGCTATCACTAGAATCTAGACAAATTGATGTTTCAAAATGAGTGGGAAATGAGAGAAAATTTTGAAAAAAAAAATGAATTAAAAACATTGGTTATGATATGAAAGAAATCTGAGATGTTGCATTATTGTTCCCTGATATACCAAAATTGTTTCATTTTGTATTGTCCACTAATGTTCTAGTCTTTTTCTTCCGTGTAACAATGGAATATAAGGTTATAGGAACAAAGCAAAATTTATTATCTGCATATGGAATTAATACCAATTCGGAGCTCCTTTCTAATTTAATTTTTATTTTGCACTTATATGCTTAATCCACATGGTGATTGCAGAACTATCGCTCTTGCTTGATCTGTTCTTTTAAAAGGCTGCTAAATGTGCACATCTATTGTGACCTACTCTGATAGTGTTTATGGTCAATTTGTGGTTTTACACATTGATCTCAAGTTTCTTTTTTGTATTGGCATTAGCTGCACTGCACATTTTGTTTATTGTCAAGCCTTTTGTTATCCAATAGATGTTGGATGTAAATTCATCTTTTTATTTGATTATACCATCTAAGTTCTTGATGACTGTTCAAATTACATCCTAGTCAGTATAATTAATTTATAACATGTAGTTTGTATGGATCACTATGCTTCGTAAAACATTGGCTGAGATCCAGTTGCAAATATTAAGTGTCATATGATAACTGATTACACGGTGAAATAAATCATTTATTATTTTTTAATAAGTTAATCCTGTTCTAACCCATTTCCTAGTTTCATTTTTTTGTTAAAGTTGCATATAAAATTAAGGCAAGAATATTTTTTATGATGATTATTTTAATGTTTTTTTATGCATAATAATAAGCTACATTAAATTTTATATTTTTAATCGTTGAGCTATCTCATGAGCAGTTCATATCCTTTCAATATGATTTTATTTGTTTGTTTGTTTTTATAAATCGTACAATCTAATTCTTACCATATATCAGTTATGTTTGAGTTTGTAAATTCTATCTTTTACCTATTCTAGTTTTAGGAACTTCAGGCTTATTTCTTTTTTAGAAAAATAAATATATGTTTTTTTACTCAAATTTGGCTATTAATTCTTGAAAGTTACAATTGTAGATCCTATTATATGTCAATATTTGAGATATATTCTGAAGGAGGAAAAGGGGAAAAAATTCTTGATTTATCTGGCAATGGAGTTGGGCTCACTTTTCAAAATTCAACTCTGATTGGCCTTAAAGAGGTAAGTTGCTGGTACCTATCTCCTAATTGTTTCAAGTGTTTGCCTACTCTCTAGAGGCTACAGTTGCCTAGTTTCTTTAACAGATGATGGTTTCAAATATTGAAGAAGCTGAAAATCTTCTGGCACTAAGCATGCTCAAGCGTTCTACTGCAGCAACAAATGCAAATGAGCAATCTAGGCATGTGGTGTCTATCACCTTATTCTCATACCATTTATTTATCTTGGATCAATATTTTGCAGAAAATTCTTTGTATGAAGTAACCAGTTTATCAAAAATATTCAAAATGTTTCTAATAACTTTGTGATTTTTATATTAGTTTCTAACTGCTGCTACTCTATCATGTAATTAATATGCAGATACAGATCACTCTTGCATAGAGTAACTTATTGTATTTATGGGTAGATGTTAACTTGGCTGCTCACTCACGTTTGATTCTCTTTTAGACTTTCGTGCTTTGAGAACATGTAACTGGGAATTGGAAAATTTGATGCAGCTCATTTGTACAATGTGGATTGACTTGTAAATATGTAGATATAAAACAAATATAATTGTACATGGACTTGAACTACTCAACTTGTCTTGACCAGCAAATAAAGTTGTTGTGCTTGAGTTATATTGGTCAAAAGGCTCATTTAAGTACTAACACTATTATGATTATCAATGACAATCCTAGTTACTTATTCAAAGTTGATAAGAACTTAGAACAGTGTTACTTTTTTTTTTTCATGCACAACAAGATACATATTCTGTTTGATGTTATATGAATTTTAGATGAATTGAACTCTATATAGTATTAAAGTCCAAATGACCAGTCTTGTTGTATAGCACTATGCATGTTTGATAGGTCATGTCATGCCACCCGCATATATCATGTTCAGACATGATTAGTTAAAAGGGTTATGCTACATTCATCTTAATGGGTGGCTAGTATACAACCATTATACCTCAAAATTTCACCCCCCAAATTGTGATTTTTTTTTTTTTTGAAGATTTTAGAAAGGTAAGTGCTAGTTTGATATTAAAAGAGAAAAGAGAGAATTTGTGCATCACGTTAGTTGTGTGATTTCTGAATATGATTTGACATGCAAATTTGTCATCTTTTCTGAGTGGAAGACAATATTATATAGGGTTTTACTTGTTATCTTCGAGTTCATTTTGGGCAAATCTTTTTTTGGATAAATCTTGTTTCTTCTACACAAATAGAAAAAAGAGAGGGTAGTCCATCATCAGAATTAAAATATGGTTTCCTTTGTTGGCACAGAATTGTTTTCCCTCCTTCCTAGGATACAACATTTAAGAAATATTGTGCTATATATAATGTCTTATATATTGTTGATATAAATAACGTTTTTTCTGCCTAATCATTGCAAATATTCTATAAATTTAGTTGATAGAATAATTTAAATTTGGTTTAGATGCTTTGGATAAATCCTATTTGAACTAAATTCAAAGATGCCCTTCAGCTTTAAGAATTTGGAACCACACTCAAGACAAATGATACTATATCTATATATTTGTCCATTTCAGTTTTTGGTATGACTAACTTATGTGGCCAACTGGCCACTGACCATCCTTACATAGACCTTAGTCTGATTTCATTAAGTTGCCAACACACTGCTTTCTCATTATTATTCATTGTCACTTAATCTTACAATCAGATCAAATCAAGAATGATTGCACCAAAAGCCCAACACCACTATGGTGTTAGGATGTGGTAATTTTGCCACAAATCTCTGGTTAGACTCCTCAAATCTGCACTTAGTGCACAAATTATTGACAACTACAGGAGCAGTTTTTAATGCAAGAATAATATCAGGCTACTATGCTTCAGCTTACCGACCCATCACTCCATTTCTGCAGTCGATCCCAATGCATTATAAACATTCGCAGTGCTGATAATAGACTTGGTGAACTAGATTATTCTTCTGATGGTGCTGTTCTCACTATAGTGGATCTTGCTGGAGCCGAGAAAGAGAGAAAAACTGGAAATCAGGTTTATATTTTATTTCATGTTGCAGAAAGGAGCAGGAAAATAACAATTCAGTTTTTCCTTTTTCAAATATCACATGTTGAAATATCTCACATATCATGCCAAAAGCATATCCAATTCTTTGCACTTGAACTTTGATAATACTAGCCTTAGATGGAATTGAGAATGATGCTGTAGAATTTGCAGGGGGATAGTTGGATTTGGTGGTTTGAATGGGAGAATAAAATGAGAAATTCCTGTAATAGATAGAAAGTTTTATACAACACCGAGTCATTAGTTAGTGGTCATGTGCCACTGGAATGTCATCCATGGAAAATTTGAATTATTGCCTTTTCACATGGAGTTGGAATTATTAAAGTGTAAACTGGATGTCCTCAAATCATGTAGAAAGTACTATTTTTTTGTAATTTTGCAATATAATTTCACATGGTGTGTAACCAAGAATATCTTTGTTTTGTATGTCATGGGCGAAACATCTATTCGTTTTCTGATTGTTTACAGGGTGCAAGATTAATGGAAAGTAGCTTTATCAATAACACATCAATGGTTTTTGGTCAATGTTTGAGAGTAGGTGGCTCCTTGGCCTTTTCTGAAATTCAGCATTTTTTTAGTGACTTCTATGATTATTTTTTGTTACTTCTATAGAGATTAATTTTAAAATCCCTCTCATACTTCTTTGTCCAGTCTTTGCTCGAACATCAGAAGAATCCAAAGAAGCCATTAGAGAAGCATTTCAAGAACTCATTGGTATATTTCATTGTTTGAATCCTATTTACCAGACTATGCTAATATGTTATTATGTATAGTTGCATATAAGTCATCATCTACATGGTTCTTAGCACACGAATGCTGTGTTCTTGCCAAAAATTTCTTTTGCCTGCCTTGGTGTTCATCAACCATTATACAAATTGACATCTCAATAGAAAGTACAATTAATGATTTTAAAATTTCTGCTCAATGCTGGCCCTATTTTGTTCTTCTAACTTCTTCCGCATACAGAGGCTCTAATCATTATTCTTTTGTAATAGTTGACTAGGTATTTGAAAGATTATATG
Source organism: Kaempferia elegans (assembly GCA_037974815.1). Lineage (NCBI taxonomy): Eukaryota > Viridiplantae > Streptophyta > Magnoliopsida > Zingiberales > Zingiberaceae > Kaempferia > Kaempferia elegans. The sequence continues at coordinate 371,256 of JBBPFQ010000032.1, forward strand.
GAGGGTAAGAAGCGTATGGCTCTGGTAAGAGACTTCCATTATCTGGTCTATTGTAAATTTATATGCCTCTGTAATATTCTTATTATTAACTTAATCTTTTAGGTGTAGTTTCTTTCTATTTGTGGTATAAGATAAAGATGGGCAGATAAGACCTAATGTAACTGAAACAAATAGTTTGGATAAAGATGGCTTGGTGATGTGGATGATGACCATTCATCATAATTTGGCGGGAAGATCCCTAGATCATCTATTTTCCGATCTGCAAATTTGATGCTATTGCTAATAGATTTTACTTTAAAGTTTACCCTTTTAATAATTCCATAAAATCTCACATGCTATTCTTGTATATAATAGTTAGGATATTCTCTTTTTACTCTTACCATAACTTGACCACCAGTCTCAAATTTTACATTTAGATGAAGTTTGCTAGGTCTTTTGTTGGATTACAACCATCACATATGCCTTCATGTGGTTTTCAATAGGATATGATCCAATAGGAGTATGGGAGTGTCCATGTTATTTGAAGCTATTCTCCTTTCTGAGGTCAATAATATATTGTAAAGTTTTCATTACCCTTGTTGTCTAATAGGATGAGCATCTATAATCCGAAACTAAAAACCAAACTGAACCAAACCAATCCGATCTGAAAATTTGGTTTGAATTTACTGGTTTGGGTTTGATTTCGTTTGGCATACTTGGTAAGATTTTGTCACTTGTAGACATGGTTAATACTGAACTGAACCATCAATTTTTCTATAATATGTATTCTAATTAAAATAGTATGTTGATTATCTTGATTTCTTACCTCTCTTTACTTTTTATTTTCCATAATCAACAAAAGTCTTAAATTATGAGTATGTTTATTATTGATATCAATGAGATTGTTGTTTGGAAATTAACTTTTGATTTGTTTTTGATCAAACTCAAATGATTCTGGCTTGCTTTTGGTTTCGATTTGAAAATTAACAAATTTTCAGTTTGGTTTCAATTTTTCTCACACCGCTACTATCATTGTTTTCTTTAGGATGTTTATGACCAATTAACTTATCAGTTTCTGGATTGGGTGAATATCCACATTAAATACTCTTGTGAACTTGGTAGGTACATTGGTTGATAAGCCTAGACATTAAGTTTATTTTGGTGGGATTTGCTCTCTCTTGCAGATTTTGACAGTAAAACTCGGGGAAGATGATTATTCAGATACCTCATTTTTATTGAGACAAGCATCTCCTTACATGAAAATAAAGTATGTTATTTTTCCATTTTTGTGACGAATCTTCAATTTTTGAATTCTTAATAAAATGATAAGTACCTTTATTTGAGCTGATTTTATTCACTGTTGATGCTTTTGTTCACTTTAATCTGCTTTGGAAATTCTTGCTGTTAATATTGGCTACAGATGATCACATTCTTGTAATGTTTTCTTGTATAACAACACGGATTATTCTCCATTAATAAATTTTGGTACTGTTATGAATTGATATACTAAAAAAAATGAATGTGAGAACCGAGAAGCAGTATGTACCTCTGCTAATCGGCATTGGCCAACTTGATTTGGTGTTGAATCATAGAAAACTTAATGTCATTTGTACCTTGAAACTTTTGTATGCCATCAATATGACAAAAAATTCTTGTGGAATTGAGAATAAACTTTTCATTCTGTACATGATAGCTAATGAATTAGTAACTACATTCAATCTCTGAAAAATCCCTATTGTTCTGTAACTTTCTATTTTTTTTTTTTTGGAATGGGATATTTGTAGAATTCCCATGAATTAGATCAAATTTATTCCCTGTTATTTCCATGAGGTTCCTCTTACTTATTCTTAAGGTAGCCTTGACTTCGTTGATAATGATGTGTGTTTCATGTTTCCTTCTTTTTTTATTTTTTATTTTTTCAATTTTGATGTATGGATCCATGGCAGCATGGTTTGTCTAACTTGTTTCATATGAAAATCCTAAGGAACAGAACCTGACCTGATTTAACTGAAATTTGTTCAAGCTTATCAATAGTTGCATACAATAATGACGAAATTAAAATATAATTGTAAAATTAGCTGCATGAATATTAGGTATCCATCATCTATTATTCATCTAGAGAATAACTAATATGGGGTCAAAAGGGTAAATGGTAAGCTAATCAACAAGTTCACTTGATATTAAGTGGCAAGGTACGTCCAAATCTCGTACAAATCTAGTAGATCTACTATGGACTAGAAGATGTAGATTTCTGCCCAACCCACTAAGAACATAAGTCGTGCTTTGTTTGTATTTAGATGTGTACAAATTTAGAACTCCAAGGACACATGTTTGCAGCATTCTCAAATTCAAAGTGTTAGCTAGAGGTGGTGACTGCACACAATAGCGGTCACTGTGTGACCTTAGGCGGTTGGCTTAGCCTTGTGAGGTTGTGATTTTAGCTAACATGTGATCCTTGTCGATTTGGTTGATAACATAGATACCTGCATATTCATCTGGTTTCATGGTGCTCTACCTTTTCAAGATGTCTCAGGTTCTACCTTAGTGAGACTTCTTGCCTAAGATCATAGCAATGCTATACAACTTTGCATGATTATTTGAAAATGTAGGTGATATCTCAATTGCCATAAGGAGGGCAAGATCATGGAAGACTATTGGAACACATTGATGAACGTGAGCACTAGAGAATGCTTTTATCTGGAGATGACATTTGGTTGTCAGGATATGTAAGGAAATCATATTGAATTTTGGATTTGATGGGTGGCCAGGCTGCTATATCAATCCTATATTCGGAAGAAGATATAAGAGCAATGCTGAGAGGAATAAGAAACTAGAATTTTGCTACCAAGTTGACAGAGGATGAACCACTGAATTGGTATAGAAAAATGAAAAGCTGCACTAATAGCATAAAGTAACTAAGCATCAATGCTGCTTTACCAAACCTACAGTGGGAAGGTCATAAATGAACATCGTTGAGAAGAATAAGAAACTTGGATTTTTGATGCCAACTTGTTAGTAAATGAGCAATTAAATTGATTTAGAAAAGTGAAAAGTTACTAGTTAACATAAAATCACTAAGCATCGAAAGAGAGAACTAGCGGACTAGGTTTTACTTGCTCTGGTGCTAAATTCAGATGAACCAGTTATATAGAAAAGTTGGTATCTGCTACTGTGACAGCTCATATATAGAGGCATGGTTTGGTGATGTACCAGTCCACAATATAACTTTATATCTCAGTAGCATTTAAATATACTATGTTTCTGGAGTTTGTATACATCATCAGCACATTTTAATTCTATGAAAAAAATCTTTTATTCTCTGTATTACTAATTGATAAAAAATTTACATTGCTAATCCTATTATAGTGATACCTTGATCTTCCTACTTTATTTTTTGTTTGTCTCAAGAGTTTGTTGTCTTCTAATTGTTCTGAAGCTATTGCTGCATGTTTTTGTATTTATTTGTATAATAAAAAATTCCAAAGGATAAACATTGAAGTCATTTGAATTTTGAACTCTATGGGTGCAAAGATGAATCATGACTTTTGATGATCAGAATCTAACTATAAGTTTTACTTTTCATAAGCATCCTCACATATCTACAGAAAATGTGTAAAGACTATATTTAAATATTTTTTCTTTCATTTTGTGGATTATATATTAAAATTCAATCTTCACTTTATGCAAATTCAGGTTCACCTGTGTTGAAGAGCCTCTAATCATACCTAGTAAAAAAAGAAGCACATTTTCACTTGTGGATCGTTGTAAGAGGCGGAAGATTAACGTCTCAGAAACCCTATTGGTATTTGATATTTTTTGGTTTTTTTGAAATTTAGTATACTGCTATATGAAATAGAGCACTCTGGAATGTTCGTTCTCCAAGTAGATTGATGCATTTCCCTTTGACTATTGTATTTAGTATTTATCATGTACAAGGTTCTAATCTTCATTGTTTCATTCAAAAGTCATTATTAGTTTGGTATGACATCACACAAAGATTGACCCAATCTCTTTGATAGATATATATAACAGTAATGAATGGTTGATGGGTAGAATGGATGTAGAAAGCAATAATGAAGAAGATTAGTTGGTTTTTGAAGGTGATGACTTAAAATGAGATGTAGTTGTTAGGGCTAGTGGAGCTGAAGAGCTTGAACATTGTACTAGAGGAAAAAAACATTGCATCCATGACCTCTACTTCACATGCCAGGCCTAAACAAGTCGAGAAGGAAAATACATCTTCCTTTATGAGACACTCTTTTTTTAGACTTAGAAATGAAGAAGAAGAAGAATACAATGAGGATGATCTTGAGTTTGATGATTAATTTGACTTATTATGCTTGTTTTGATGAATTTCGTTAGTTTAGATTAGAAAGAAACTTGAAAGCAAGGTTTAAAATCTCGACCCGTGCCGAAGTTTCGGTCCCAGACCGGAACGATACGGTTTCGGTATCGTAT
>JBBPFQ010000032.1:418208-443899 GCA_037974815.1 Kaempferia elegans
TGGTTGCTTCCAAATGATGAGTTTGAATGCAACGCCGGTGTCGGTCCCCGACCAGCTCTTGGTCGCGGGGTGTGACAATTAGACATATAAATTTATAGCTCACCATTTCACTTTTTATTGATTCCATCACATTATGAATCTATAGTTTTTTATTGAGATTTTTTTCTTGTGCACGTTACTTCTCTAACTATGATATGGCAGAGGAGTAAATCTCATTCTCACCTACTAGTGGCTATTGGGCATCCAACAGATACATGGCTCAAATGATTGAATCGGCGATCACTGACACGTTCATTGAATTAGAGTTTGAAGAGCAGGAGAATAGGATAAAAACAACTTGATGCTTTCGAACGCCTTGATTAACGAGTTGTATCAAATTTTTGCAACCACAATCAAGTATGTGCATTACAGTTTCAACAAATAAAAAGACAATTCATTCAGATTTGACCTATATGTATTGCTGCTCTATGAGGAGTTAACATTATACGTATATGAATTCCTTTCAGAGAGGGATATTATTCGTGTCTGAGATCGGCTACTGGTCCAGATTAAGCTGCATGTCAGGTCCTTTCTCCCCAAACCTTGAAAATTCTTCTGGAAGAGGAATGTTCAGCTCAGAACAAACTAACTGAACTATACTTCTTGTAACACCGCCAAGGGACATTTTGTTCACTGTGATTGCAATGGAAAAATTATGCTCAATGTCGCAGAATCCAGTAGACCCACCAACTCCAGAGTGCCCAAAACTAGTCAGGTTACCAGTTGTGGTGTTGAAATTCCGAAATCCAAGGCCGAATTTACCAGTGGGAAGAACCAAGTCGGAGTACTCGCTCAAGCCCATGAATGCGTCATGGATCTTGGGGTTGTTAAATATTCTGGAAACATTTTTCGAGCCTCCATCTTCGGTGTTAGATACAAGGCTATAACCATCATGGTTAGCACCATCTGAACTGTCCCCGTTTGTATTTGAACTTAGCAAACGCTTGTTCTGTGCATATGCGCTGACAGTCTCCTTGATTTTCCATTTTTTCTTAGGTGGCTTGACTGAAGGAAATGTAGGGACGTGGACATGACTTCCAAGGAGAGGCTTTGAAACAGATGAATGAGGAGGAGGAATGGATCCACCTGTAGCAAGGGAAGCATAGTAGCGAGCCAAGGCACGAGCAGAACAGTGGCCATTAGCAGCAGGAATTATAGCTCGGCGGATGTTTAATGTGTTAAAGAGCACGGGAAGGCTGGATGCAATCTCGGCTAAATTAGCCTGCTGTAAGCTGGATGGCATTTCTTGCCTACCTCTGATCTCAAGGAGATTTTGGAGCTCTTCTTTGTCAAGGGTTAATGTAGCGAGCCGAGATTCCACACCTAGAAAGAAATCAAAACAAGATTGCGTGACTTTCATTACGACAATTGTTTGACTTTAATGTCTAATTTCCTCAAGATGAGGTTATGCCTCAAGAACAGTGTGCATTTCAATACAAATTCAGAGAACAACAGTAGATGTCTTAATGCATAGGAAAATGGTAATTTTATAGATGGTAAAGGATATCAGATAAATCTTATAAATCAGAAAATATAGATTGAAGACGAGATAGAAAATACAGCAGTGCTTCAAATCCTTTTTCCTTGATTGATTTGAAATTCCAACAACTACAGCTGAAATTATTCAAAACTTCTTCACATAGGTCCTATATGAAATTTAGAAATCATTATCAAAGCTTTAAGGTATTCTCAATACAGTTGAAGCCTTTATCATACCCAAATCTAAGATAGCATACCCATTCATATGCTAGGGATGTAGTAAAACTTGTGAACATATTATACCACCCAACTAATGTATTATGTGACTGGTAGGCTACTGCCGATTATAAAAAAAACGTGGCAAACTGAGATAGTAAAGAGAGATCCATTTAATTTGAAAACGAGGTGTTAAATGAATTAATGGGCACTGCCTTTCTAGTTCAAACTAGCAGATTATGTTCTTCAATTGTTTAATTAAAAATGTAACTGGAATCCATTTTATATAGTGCTGGTTTTCAAATGTTTGATAGTCTCAATTCCTCGTTGTAATATCTACCCTTGTACCCAAGCATGGAATCCTAAAGTACACATGCTTAATCACAATTTCCATTAAGAATGTCAATATCTACCTATCAGATCAAGGTAAGAATTTGTGACCTTAGCTACTTGGGCTAGAAATGTAGAGATTGCACGTACCAGGAGGAATACCAATATATAATTCGCCTTCAATATTGAGAGGATGGATTATAGCATCTTCCAGAATTTCTTGAAACTTCTTTCCAGATGCATACTATTTAAATGAAACGAAGTATTTAAATAATCAAATACACAAAAGAAAAAGAATTTACAAACATTTCTAATTAAACAATATCAAGCATAAAAACTGCAAATATCAAGTGAAGACTCCTAGGTTGTGCTAGTATGGTGCAACTTATCTTCTTTTATTACAAAAACATTTTCCATGTCTTAGAATACAATCTAACTTCTATGCTGAAAGGCACTATTCAACCTCGAACTATTTGCTTATTTGTGTAATATTAAAGGGTTAGAACTAAAATGCCTGTTACTAGTAAACTAATAAATAGCATGCCACAGAAAAGACAAAAGAAAAATAGTAGGATACCTCTATCACACCACCACAAAGCCATCCAAAAGATAAGTAGTGGTATAGTTGCTGGGAACCAGGTTCTGTATCAGGAACTGACCTAGCAATATGGTGAAGAGACTCCTCCCAGTCGCACATTAGCAAAGGGTTGCTCCTAATAACATCCGACATAGTATTGTGCATGCCAGATGAGTGGTTAAGTACATGATGAACCTGAAGAAAGAACAATATAGTGCATGGTGAAACCCATGTCTTAGTTCAAAGAAAAAAAATCTTGGTGAATCACATGATCCTTTGTCTTTACCTTTATTATATCCTTATTGCCGCCGCTAAACTCTGGCCAGATATTTGCTATTGTTTCAGTGAGCTTGAGTTTTCTGGGGAAAAAATTCACATCTATTAGAGCATTCATGACTGTAGAATTAGATATCTAGAAACAGAAATACTTTGCAAATTCTTTTCATTATTATTAGTAAGTAATTTCTCACACTTAACAAAGAATTTGCAAGATTCTAAGGGTGTGTTTGGTTCAATTTATCATATATAACCTTGGTTATGTGATTACTTGGTAATCACATAACCAAGGTTATGGGAAATAAAAGATAACCTAATATTGTTTGGTTCAAATCTAGGTAATGAAATCAAAACTTATTTGTTTGGAGATTTTAGTGTATGACTTAGTTTAATATTTCCTGTATTACCCCTAGTTCAACCCTAAATATTTTTGCAAATTAATATTTGATTAATGTTTAAAAAATATAATATTAATATATTATATTAATTTTAATATTATTAATATCTTATAATAATATTATTATTATTAATAATATATATATAAGTTTAATAATATTAATATATTATATTATATTAATATAATATAATACATTAATTATGAAGATTTTTGAGTGGCAGATTGATATTTGATTGATCTGTAAAGTTATTTTTGTCTGAATGTGTAAATATTATGAGGTAATTTTGTCCAAAAAAATTCTTTAACCCTGGAATAAAAAAAAACCTTCACTTTTATGAGGTTTTCCGATTCCTGATTATATGCCCAAATTGCTGATGTGTCAGGCATGCATCATGACTCGGGAATCGCTGATTACCTAAACCAAACAAGTTTTTGCTGATAACCTTGGACGGATAACGAAGGTTATCAATAATAACCTTGAACCAAACGCACCCTAAATGTACTGATCAATCAATTGCCTTGCAAGAGGAATGAGATTTCTGCATACATTGAATTCATGTGAATAAAGTACTAGATAAAATCATCTGCGATGTCATTGATATCCACATTGCTGAACTAAAACATGGCACTACCGAGTTGGAACAAGCATGGCCCCTATGAGTTTGATTGACTTTAACATAAATTAGCCTACAAGATAACTAAAACTATTCCAATTTCCACCTAGCATGCTGCAAAAAAAGTTCAAGCATGATGCTGAGAGAGAGAGAGATTAGCATGTACCAGAAGATTATACTAGTTCATGAATCCTTTTAGTTTGTCAACCATAGTTAATGACAAGACCATGCAACTTGGTTCACAAAAATGTAAAATGAATAACCTAGTATTGAAATTGCAGGAGTCAATAGCTACACAGCTACCCGTTGTGAAAGATATGAAGTTATTAGTTGGTACTAAATCTCACACGATCCTTGTAAGAATATGCAGTACAGTCTCTAGCTTCATTGAAATTTAACAATAAGCATTGCAACCATCACCACCATAAGTTCATCAAAGTATCACCATCTCCATCTATGCACAGTAAAAGGCTGTGAAACTACATATATTGACCTTCAATTCAGAAAATATTTAATAATGTCATACCCCTTATCAACAAGCCAATGCACCATCCCAGCAGTGATTCCTTTGGTTACTGAGAAAACTGGAAACAAGGTGTCTGGTTGAACAGGGCGGGGATCATATCTCCCTAGCACGCCTGCGGCAGTATCTATTATAACCTTTCCATCTTTGTATGCACAAACCTAAAGATGTACGAAACAACACTCAATAAACCAAACAAAAATATGAAAGAAGAAAAGTCTCAAGTAAACAGATCAACTGCCAAAAGAGGAACATCTTTCCAACAATTACCATTTTATTGGAACTTGTTCCATGAGAATTATGATATGCATCAAATTCCTCCCTATATGACTTATCCAATCTTTTATTTCTCAAGAAAAAATTTTAGATACAAACTTACAATCTCTCCGTCCGCATTATACATCTTTAGTTTTTGCCAAACACAGTTCTAAGATAGTCTAAACTCTAAACCTTCACACTAAGATAAAGAACCAAAACATAAGAGTAACCGAACGTTCAAACTATTGAAATGAATTTTCAGAACATAAATCAAAAGCATTATATGAATTTAACCACATAAACTGTCTAAAGAACTTGAACTATACCACTCAAATAATAAAAGAGCCTGCCAATGTGCCCAAAAAATAAATATACTAAACTTACTTGTATTCCGAGTATTTTCTCGTTTCCAAGCTCAATCAAGAACTGCCTCAACTTGGCCTCCACATTAGACTGAATCGGTGAATCATATATCCATTGGTTACTTTTTGTTGGTCCAATATTGATGTTTCTAATGCACATGAATATCACATAAAATTGGGAATTAAAATATTAGCACAATGACTCAAATTTTTGAAAATGTCAACAAAAAGAAGATTGACATCTAAGAAGTTGCAACCAAAATATTCACCCTAGTAGTGTCAACTCAGCAAATGGTCTCATGATGTCAAAATAAATGACACGGACATCAAGTGTAGACGAAAGCCCTGAGAAAGTGAAATTCTACCTCTTTAAAGCATTATATCAATACATTTACATATAAATATTAAAGAGCTATGTGCAAACAAACCTCGAAGAAGATTTACTACCCTCGTAAATATGACTGCATCTCCTGGGAAAGCATCAACCTGGTACAATGTGAACATCTTAATTTTTCACAATGACTGGGTAAGTTTTCACAATTGTCTAAATATAATAATATATTTATACCAATTATTTACATCTAAGCTGTATAATATATTTAATGAGTTGATGACCCCTAGGAGGATAATACAATAATGCCAGCAGAACATCATTGAACAAATTGAAAAGAACATTTACAAAGTGCCGAGAACAGTTACTAGCACTTACAGGATTAAAGTGCTGAACTTCCTTTTTATTCATTTTCATTTTTTCTTGAAGAACCTTCATGTTCTTCTCCCTTTGTTCAGCCAAAGTTTTTATGTTGTCCTAGATGGAAGAATGAACAAGATAATGTAAACCACAATAATGAGTCTAACTGACACTTCCAAACTAGAAAAAAGGGAAGAATGTAAGAAAAGACAACATTCATACTTACAAGTGCCTCGCTTGCTGGTGTGGAAGTACGAAAAAATACTGTTGCAATGTTCATGGCCTGCTCTGGCATATCAACACGCAGCTTAAGCCCCATTTCAGAGAAGGCTGCCAACAGAGCCACATGATCCCCCTGCATAAAATGTGTTCATACTCTAAAAAGAATGTCTCAAAGGATAACCAATAAAAATTCTACTTTCTTGAAGTTCGACAATTGTGCTATATGAACATTTGATTCTATTATCCTAGCATCCTATATGCTTACTGTTAAAAAATTCAATAGCCTAAAAGGTTACAAACTGAATTTTGCATTGAATAGAACCTTCAGAAGCAATAGCACAAAATCTATACAGACATGAAGCTATCCTGCTAAAGAAGCCTAAGTTATGGAAGCAGATGGATTTATTTAAGCACAAAATATCTACTTTATTTTTTATAAACTTTCTCCATAGATGGGATGAATGACATTAATAAATGCTTCCTGTCTGTGAGTGAAGTCTCTGCCATTTTAGCAGAAATTGCCTGCTAAATGAACTATAAGGTAGCCAAGTCCACTCAACCAAAGCCCAAAATAACGTTTGGGCAATGTGTATAGTTTGTTAGCTGGATTAAGAAACGGAATTACACAAAGCGGAAGCAATTTATCCATCATTACATGCTTTGCGCTCATGATGAATCAGTTTTACGCTAAGAAATTTTTACTTGCCCATGTAATTATACTCTATGGCCTTCACAAGGTCAACGAGGGTTGGTATAAAGAATCCAATGACAATGTTGTTATTCCAATCAAGGTGATTGTGGTTGGGCTTTCATTGATGCATTAAGATGTGCAAGAAGGTATTCTGACAGAGAAAATTGGAGAAGAAATTGATGGTGCATGGACAGAAATTGATGGTGCATGGACACTGTTCAGTTGTGGCATAGTTAACTAATTATCTCTCAATTTCCACTGGTTGGGCCTTGATCATTTAGGAAACTTCTATGAGGCAGAGGAGGCAGAGATGCTACAAGAGTGCTAACCAATTAAGACGAAAGCAGTTATGGAGGTTTAAGTTCTAGCATTTTTAATACAGATTTGGGTTAGTTAAGAAAATATTCAAGCGGAGCAGAGAATTCTTGTAGGTTAAAGCAACCTGGACAAAATTATAAAAATATCACTATAAAAGGTATGGAATGGAATACAATCAGAATCTATTAGGAATAAAATAGAATGAAATGAAAAGGAGAATGATCCAGTTCATTCCTTTATTTGGTTGTCATAATATAATAGTATAAATAGTGGAATGCTTTATTGTATATTTAACTCTTCTGTTCGTGTAATTCTTCATCAATTTGACTTAGTTTCTTTCAAATTGCGAACCTACTTCATTCATCTAATTATTTGGTCGATCCAACTGTGTTTCACTAGGTTAGTCCACTTGATACATTAAATTCACCTTGTCTATCTAACCAATTAGCTCAACTAACTTGCTAGACTCAACTTATCTCTAACAGTTTGACTAGCTTGACCAATCAGCTTGGCCTACTTGGGACCACCAAACTGACAAATCCACTGGATCGTTTCAATTGATTCATCTAGCTGGATCAGTCTATCTGACTCGCCAAGTCTATAGTAGTATAGTCTATTCATCACAGCTAGCCCATCTAGATTGATTACTCTAACTAATCCATCCCCAACTTGATCAACATGCCAATCAATAAGACCAACTGACCTGAGTGGCTCGACCATCTCTCCTGACTCCCTGGCTTGGGTGACCCATCTGGCCAACTGACATTTTTCAATTCAACTAGTCTACCTGATTTAATCCATCCACACTACCAACCAACTTAAATACTATATTTGGTAATTGTGGAACGAAGTGTTTTCCCTCTTAAAGTATATAATGGATTGAGTGGATTGAGTCATTCCTTGTTATAAAACATCCCACCTCAAATTGTCCATCCAAACATTGGAATAGAATGAAACATGGAACGAACCATTTTAATTCCGTTCTATTCATGTGGTCTCAAATCTCGTAGTGTGTCAAGCAAAATGATCAAATTGTTCAAATAAATTATCAAAACTTGATATTGCTCAACACATATAATCTATCCTACGTCATTGTGTCAATCATGTTGATGAGTCATGAGTATTATATCATACTCACATTTGACACCCTTTGAAATGCTACAAAACATGTCAAAATGAATTGAAATAATATGTTATGTTAGTTTTTTATAACTTGTGTTCGTATAATACAATGTCAAACTTTAGTTTTCAAATGGGACAAAAAGTACAAATTTAGCTAAACAACTGAGTTCTCTTCTTTTTCATTTCCTTAATCATTCCTATTTCCTCTCTAATTCTCCACCGGCTCTCTAATTCTCCACCAGCACCATATGACAAAATACTGACACAATACCAAAACAATATTGTGGCTTGAGATTTTGAACCTTGATATGTACCATATACAATCGTAAGAGTATTGAACAACATAATGACAATTTTCAGCTACAGTTAGTTTGATTTTTTTAGTTTGTATGTTTCTACATCCTGAACCAACCACCAGTTGTAAGAAATACTTTGACAAGCTTACTTTGTTAGTGAGAAAAAAAGTTCAACCACATCAGCTTAACTGACCAATGCAAATCATTACAAATGAAGCAAATAACTATAATCTAGATGCTAGTAATCTGAACTAGAAGTTACATGACATACCTCAGCACATGCCAAAAACATTTTTGCTAATGCTTGTTTCATAGAGCTTGAAATTGACTTGGTAAGACCAAAATCAAGTAAAATTGGACGATGTGGAGGTTCTCTGCTAACAAGAAAATTTCCTGCAAATATGGTCCCCAATGAATTATACAATCAATGATTCAGGTTCCTTTAATTTAAAGGTACGAAACAAAATAAAATTAAACATAAGAAACAAAATAAGTACCCATTTTAAGGTAAATAATAAAATAAAAATCCTTTCCTAGGTACAATTTCCATATGGAACTTTATGAATATTAAACTTAAAAATGGGAAGTAACATCAATCATTGGCCCACATTGTCGATTTTGGAGCAATGGGCAAGGTGTGGTTAAAATGAAGTAGGATCCTCGTTTACCTGTTGCTTATTCCATAGCCAAAACCAGAATGAGTTTTTTTGCCTCTAAACCACCATTTCCTGCATGTTGTAAAATTTTTGTGTTCTCCCAGACTAGCAAAGTCCAGTATTTCCTAAAGTATGGGGGACACATTTAAACATTTCGATACACAGTTTACTAGTTGGTACAAATTGAACCGGTAGATTTACCTACTACACAGCTTGGCTTTCATTCCAACTTCACAGTTCTTAGGAAAAAGGATAAAACAAAAAATTGCAACAGGCAAGTGTACCTGGATGAGGATCGCCATTGAAAAAGCCGTCAACATATATTTGATGAGCATATGCACGTGTAATTTCTTCAACGAGCTTCTGTTTGTCCACACCTAGTGCATTCAGTGATTGGACATCATTCAAGCGGATACCATCCATATATTGTAAAATGAGGACCTTCTCTGTTGACTGCTAGTAGGAATTTGAAAACTATTCATGAAATAAACGCTAAACTAGTAAAAGAATTGCCTCTGAAAAGATACATAATGAGGCAACAATAAAGGGAAAAAAACTATTCCACCTGAATAACATCTGGTATCAGCACATCAACTTTATTGGCATATTTTAAACCAACATCCTCATTTTTGACTCGTAAGTTTTCTGAAACTCTTCTAGTGTTCTCTACATAGAAAAAGAAATATGATTGTCAACAACCCATGTATAAAAGATCACCCCTAATAAGGAAACAGCAACTTCAGAGTATTAGGGTAAAATCAATTTCAAGATAGCAATCACCACAGACTAACCTGCTTCGTGATTGAAATCAAGTTCTTTAGGTGCTTCCTTACACCATTCATCTATCATAGGGTTGAAGTCATATTGTGGCTCTGCCCATGCTATCCAATCGATTATAGATTTCGCGTTCTTTAGGTCCTGAAGACAAGTGCTGATAACTTAATGGCAGGATAACCTCAATTTAGTTGTGTCGAGAGGAAAACTGCAAACCTCTAATATGACCTCCTTGATGCCCCTATGTTGAACTTTGACAACCACCTCCTGCCCATTTCTCAGAGTTGCACGATGAACTTGCGCTATCTGCAATTCAATACTTGGGATTTTTTTAATAAATAATTAACAAAAAAAAAAGTAAGTTGCACATATCCTCTCAACCAAGACTAGAAGAGATGATAGCACATACTTACAAGCACAAAATTTCTAGGATCAATTCTTCTATATTTGGTCATGTGACTTACGGATGCAGTAGCAAGTGGTGCCTCAATGAACTGAGAGAAAATGTCATTCATAGATTTTCCAAGCTCCCTCTCTACAGTTTGGCAGACCTAGATGATAACAAACTTTTTTCAGAATCATGGAATTTAGTACCGCAGCTACACACGTCGACTATAAGAAAGCAAAAGTTTTATTCAATGCAAAATTTTCTAGGCTATTTTTAGTTTACATGTAAGCAAGACCATTATGCATGAACATCTCCTAACTACACCTTAACGATATACGTAGCTCAATGCCCTATAGGTATAAATGCATTAACGAAACATTCAAATTGTACAAGTTACCTCTTTTAATTGACGAGGAGGAAGAGAGTCCTGCAACTTTTTGAGAAGACGTATATACGCTTCTGGAAGAACATCTGCTCGGGTAGATAAATATTGACCGAGTTTTACCCACAGACCTTCCAGCTCAATCATCAAATTAAGAACACGTCTAGCATTTCTTTCATGAGTTTTTTCCCATATATAGTCTGTTTTGACTTTGCTAAACCATTTAACTCGCTTCTGCACGCCCTGCAGTATTACAAAACCCACTAACCTCTCTTCTGAACAAGTGAACAGACAACAATTAATCGCACAAGATAGTTGTTTGGCTAAGCACACCTTGTAGTCCAAGTATATCACCAATGCTAAAGTGAATACTTTCATCCGCCGCTTCAAGATGTTTCCCCATCCCATTAGGAGTTGTAAGACAGATGGTGAACGAACAGAAGATCTTGGTACCTCAACCACGAACTTGAACGAACACCAAAGATTATTGCACTTCTGTAAACCAAAATATTTCGAAATCGTCAGTAATCATGCAGATTCATCGATCAGCTACCAAAAAAAAGGATAAAAAAATTCTGAATCGTCCATCAGAAGGTATCTTAAGTAAACTTTAGCCTTCACAAAATTATTCTAACCAGCATGTAACGAAGTATATATATGTGTGTGTGTCTGTGTGTTGATGAGGCAAAGAAAAAAAAGCTACATGAATCAAAGATCTAACGAGAAATACAACCCGCTCGAGTAATCTCGTGAACTATAGGTGACAGAAGAAGAAGCTCAATAAGCAGGCGTATTAATTTCATTCTAAAGACAACAAAATAAACTACCTACAAACGATCCAAACGCCCAAATTGGCGACAGAAAGCTAAACCTCA
Source organism: Kaempferia elegans (assembly GCA_037974815.1). Classification (NCBI taxonomy): domain Eukaryota; kingdom Viridiplantae; phylum Streptophyta; class Magnoliopsida; order Zingiberales; family Zingiberaceae; genus Kaempferia; species Kaempferia elegans. Next base: position 429,695 of record JBBPFQ010000032.1, read on the forward strand.
CGAGAAGCAATCGAAACTTGAAAAACCCCAGCAGGTCCGCAGGCAATCTGCGCCGACAAACCACAGGCCGCGGTACAAAAATACGAAACCTCACGAACGACCGAAGGGATTCGATTCTTCGCCGAAGATAATGGAGATTTGGTCACGCAGACGGAGGGGATTTTGAGATTTGGCCCTCGCGACGACGGAAGGAGGAAGCACGGGGTCGGCCACACGGCACACGCGGAGACCATTGGCGTTCAATCCAAGCGGTCAAATGAATCCCCGAAGTTAATGAGATCAAAACCATTGGTTCACACGAGGATTCATCCTCTCCGTCCATATCATCAGCTGGGCCGTCGGTCGTGCTTTTTCGACGTCCTCGTCGGAACTTTCCCGCAGATCCAACACGTACCGGCAACATCAATTGTGGGTTAGCCTCATTTTGTCCGCTAAACGCGAGAGTAAACGCATGGGTGGGTACTTCGAGTGAGAAATATAGATTCATTTTTCTTTGGACGCCGATTTATTTTGACTTCACACCCAACAGTATACCTTTGGACGGTTCAAGTTCAACTGCTCACCAACCGAAAATTGCACAGATGGGCATTTAAATCCATCTCACCCTTTAAGACATTTATTTGTGAAAATAAAAAATAATATATTATATTTAAAAAAAATGTTGTGCTGCATATAAAATATTCTTAAGATTTTAAATAAGATATAAAAATTATATCAAACTAATTAATAAGTACGATGTTAATAGGAGATCCTACGATAAGAGAGAAAAATGGAACAAATTGAGGACCTACCTCATGGAAAGTTTTGCAAATTAAACAAGGAGTGTACACGTAAACAACCAGCAATAGGCCAATGCTTGTCTTGGTGAAAGCTCCACGTAGTAGAAAAGCTTACACTATACAACAACATCCATTAATGAATAAACCTTGTGTTCTATAAGACATGAGAAGGAACAAAACTTAATTACAACAAAACTTAATAACATCATGCGGTATCATAAAAACAATAAAAAGTACGTGGAGAATTGAGAAAGATATCTGTTTTTTTTCTTCGTAATCCAGATTGTCATCTGGGTTTTTGACTTAACTAATTTAGAAAACGGATGAACTTCCTCAATTCACTCCATGTCCAACAATTAACATCTCAGATTAATTTTTCATCACTACAATTTCTTAATACAAATAATGAAATTGTATTATTATCTTCATTTGGCTAGCTATGGATCAGCTATGCGGCCCGAGGCTTGCAGAGTTGTTGGGCAGAGTGAAGTGGCCGGGCTTCCCCGTCCTGCACGACAAGGTAGAGGAGTTCAATTTAGTATAGCGGAGGAAGTTCACAGTGACTAATTAATAGTAGTAAAAGGTAAAATATGCTACTATAATAATCTTATATGATCAGTCATGATCATTTGTGAAAAGATAAATTGAAAAGTCAGTGCAGGAGAGGAATTTTTTCCTCGAGTTTATGAAAATTTAAACTCTTACCTTATAATAATAATTCCTATTTCATATTAACCAACTCAATCCTATCCAGAGCACGTCCACGGGTGACTCATGGCTGCCTGACACCATCGTTTTGACTGTTTAAATATTGATCAACATCCAAGTATCCAACGATGTGGTTGGTATCTGATTGTATAAAATGTGCAATTTGTCTAAATTAACGAAGGAAATTAAAAACACACACGCATCAATGTGCAGGCCAGAAAAGTGGGTTTCAGAGTCAAACAGAAAAAGTCAATGACGTTGACAATGTTTGAATTAACTTTCAACCGATTACTTTGACTGTTTAGTAGTCGGCATCTAGAAAGAGACGAAAAATGTAGTAATGGGGATAATAATATAATAAAATACATTAAATATGATTCAGTGTATAATTAAAAAAAAAAAAAGTTATCAGATTTTTAGGAAAGAAATTTTCATAGTTTAATCACGAGTTTTGAAAATGGAGCAACTTGAGAATTAAAGATTATCCTCGACGAATATAAGGCCAATAAAATCTTTAACATATTTTTTAAACATATAATTATAATAATTTTAAATGGGGCAACGTTTTCAAACACGTGGGATTTGGCGCGCACATCGTTGTTGACTTTGTAAAAAGTATAACAATAAATGTTATTTTTTTATTGTAAATTTTAGAGAATCTATACCATAATATTTAGGGTTATTTTTAAAATTAATGAATCACTAGCCTAACATTTATATTTATATTAATGAAACCTTCGTATTGCCCTTGGACAGATTGACAGAGACGCTAGAGACGAGTGAATCATCCACCATATTTACTATTAAAATATGGTGTCCGTCATAGTTAAATTTATTTTTATTATCAAATCTAATTTTAATGACACTTTCGTGAAAGAAACATATCTATTCTAATGCTATTTTTATTAAGGACAAAATTTTACATTTTTTTGTAGTAAAAAGAAGAAAAGTAAATTATGTAGTCAATTTATAACCAATTACTAAGTTGATTAAGGGTAAAGGAATTTTTTTTTAAAATATATACCCATTAAAAACTAATCTTTTACTTCATTATACGGACAAAATCTTACGATGAATCCAATGAAGGCTGTCAGTTGAAAAAAAAATACAGTTTACAATCTTTAAAATTTTAGAAATAAATAAAAGGCATCGAAATAAAATGTAATTCTTTTTTTTTTAAAGTACAAGCGAGATCTGGAGAATAAATATTTGTTGACTTTGAAAAAGAAAATAATAATTGTTTTTATTCCTTTTTGGGTTGGAAATTCAATAGCTTTTTGAGGGCTTGAATTAACGGTAAATTAGAGAAAACTCCCCAATTAATATTTCACCTTTGCATGCAGTCCCTATGTCAGAAAAGTTTTGTTTCCACTCCCTGCATGCAATGTTTCATTTGCTTTAACTCCCTGCATGCAAACCTGATGACCAAATTGTCCTTCATTTTTTTTAGTACAAACAGGTCCCAAATAAATTATAAAAAGTCCAAAATGAAATATAATTCGTTCTAAATTTAGCACATTTAAATTAGAATCAAGTATATTTTATATCAAATTGTCCCTCTTTTTTTTAGGTATAAAAAATCTAAAATGAAGTATTATTCTTTCTAAATTTAACACATTTAAATTAGAATCGAGTATATTTTCTATCAAATTGGACCACACTGATTTTGTGACTGGATTGATGTCGCAAGCCGGCCGCAATTGATTGCGGTCCATCGACGAGTTCACCCGTCCATCTTGATTATGGTTTAGATTCGAGCGGGCGGTCAGAGACCGCCCGAAGGTCGTCCCCCTTCGGAGAAATGATACTTCATTTTGGACATTTTATACCTAAAAAATATAAGGACAATTATGTAAATTAGTATATGTTATAATTGGTTAGGGAGTGAAAATAAACTTTTTACATGTGGGGACTGCATGTAAAGGTCCAATTTTAATTGAGGAGTTTAAAGCAAGTTATCCCACCTACCAACGGACCTCATCAACTGATGTTTTCTCATTATTATTATTATTATTTTATTTTTAAAATAATAATCTTCTATTGGACCTGTTTGATCGTAGGCCTTGCATGCACCTGCTAGTGCAGCCTGTAGGTGCCGGGGGCTCAGTGGGCTACCTACGCTGGCCTACTTCTGGCCGTGGCAATTTCGTGAATATAATACCTGCTCCAATTGCAGACGATCCCCTGCACACCAACGACTCAGGATGCCGGATTGATTCTAAATCCAACCGCCAACATCAACAGATCCGATTCCGTTCAACCAAACTCCGAGTCTCCTGTCCACACCGAATCACCGATCCCGAGTGATGGTTTTTTGCTTTTTACTATAATATATTCACCAAATTGGCACATCAAAATAAATAGCCCATCACTTACTTCTTCTCTGCCTTTGCTTTGTTCCCGCTCCTGCTCATTCCGTTGCCACTCCGTGAACACTAACAAGAGAGTCTCCGGCGACCAGAAGCCTCATCCATCAAAGAGGTAAACCTTTCTCCCTTCTCCATCATTTTCCCCCTTTTGTTTAGATACGTAAGAGCGGCCGCAGGAACATGAGCAGCATTGCTAGTTCTTGACGATCGAAGAGAATGTAGAAGTATTAGTAAACTCAAAGCCATACTTAAGTAGGCTACTGGTTCTTAAATGATTTTATTTAATGCAGTCAGAAAAATCATTTACATTCTCAGTAGCCTACTTAAGTATGCTGCATTAAATAAAATGCTCAGCATTTTCATGTGATTCTAATTAATTTCATTAATAACGCACTGGATTACCAACTGCAATGTCTTCTTCCTCGATTGTTTTCTGTATTTTCTTGAGAATAAGGTGATGCAGACCTCGGGCATCGCAACGAGTTATCTTTTTCTGATGGAAACCTGCTTGGCTTTTTCTTACTGCTTCAGTTGTCTGCAACGTCGTACGGCCCATCCCTCGTCACGCTCAATCAAACTCGCGTTTTGGTTTTGTGACTTTGTCACGGTGCAGTGAGCAAATCTTGAGCGCTCGCCGCGGATCTTTCTCCCGTCACGAATCTCCGTGCGATGGAGACGACGACGAAGGCAATGCGCTGTCACGCCTCGTGCCCCGCTTGGCTTCGAGCGGCTCTTGCAGGTGAGTAATCACTGATCGTTTCCTAAGCCTTCATCGCAGCTCATCTTTCAGACAAATTTTGAACACTTTTCTTCATATATTCTGGAATTATTGTCGTATATTATCGATCGGATTTCATTTGGGTTTGAAAAAATTGGCTCCGTGCAGATATAGAGAACAGAGTGCAATCGCTGGCGGTGAAGTTGCCGGAGAACTCGGTGTCCGACTCGTTCGCGGAGCGGGCTGAGAACTACTACCAGAAGCGGCCTCAGCTGGTGGCTCTGCTCCATGACCTCCACCACCGCTACCTCTACCTCGCCGACCGATACTCTCAGTCCCTCCTCCATAGGCACCGGCGTCGCGCTTCTTCGTCTTCCGTCTCCTCAGATGTCGACACCGACCTCCTGGAGTCTGCATCCGATGCCGAGAGCTCCCTCTCCTTTCAACCACTACCCATTCAGCCGCTCGGAATCGCCAATGTCGCTTCCGACCTCGACATGATCGTGGTGAAGTTGGTGCTCGCGGCGGTGGAGCGGGACATGCTGGAGGCGGAGGGGGAAGAAGCCGAGCGGCGTCTGGCGGAGTCGTCGAGAAAGATCGAGCTGCAGGGGAGCTTGGTGGAGGTGCTGGAGGCGGAGCGGATTGTGCTGCTGGGCGAGAACGCGAGGCTGGGGTTCCTCGCCGCGGCTGCCGAGGAGAAGGCTCGGGTGATGGGAGCCGAGCTGGGATACATGCGGCGTCAGGCGGCGGAGCTGGCCAGGGTGTTGGTGAAGCTGCGGGAGGATCACCGGGTGTGCCTCCTGGGGCGGAAGATCGAGGGGCTTCAGGCACAGATTTACGGTCTGGAGCTGCGGAACCGGGAGTGCTTCGAGGCGATGGCGCGGCGGGAGAAGGAGAAGAGGGAGGCGCAGGCGGAGGCGACCCTTCTCCGCGAGGAGAACTGCCGGCTGAGGGAGGAGACGGAGGCGGCGCGAAGTAGACGGCGGTGGAGCTGGTGGGACAGGATACGGAAGCTCGAGTGGGCCCAGTCGTCGTGTGCGATGCACGTGAAGGAAGCAAAATTGCCAGGAGGCTGCTTCTTGTAGCTCAACATTGTACTCTTGCTCTCCGGCTTAGCAACTGTAGATTGCTGTACATATTTTTATAATGATATAGTAGTGCAGTCTTATTATCATAAGTATGCTCTGAAGTTAATGTTTTTAAAATTAAACTGAAAATTGAATCAGCAAATTGATTATCTTCTCGATTTGCAAAGGTGAATGGTAATTCTGGTTGAAGCACCGAAATCGTAGTAATGCCTTAGCCAAAGGGAATGATATAGAAGCATGGATGAGTGGTAATTTTGGTTTGTTTTGTGAAATTTAAGAGCAATCATTCTCAAGTTGTGATCCTTTTCTAATCATTAACAGAGTAGTTATGTGAATCTAACAGAGTATTTATCTTTCTGGTTATCACTGGGCCTTAAGAATGCAGAGCAGAGTTGCCTTTTGGGCCACGAGAGCAGGTTTAACGCATACTTTCCTAGAACAAACTCGCAAAGTTTGCTGCCCTAGTTCCTTAGACACTGGCTTCTAAATCTTTGAAACTTGTTCTAATTTTCAACATGAAGGATTTTGTGCGAACCTTTATCAAATCCATTAATTCTAGGTGTGATTGGTCTGACCCCATTAAAATTTTTTGTCGACCATTAAAATAAATCGGAAAGTGCTTATGTATTGGAGGCTCATCCAAATGGTTCATGCTCTTATATAAGGATCTTTTGTGAATACATGTAATTGTTGGAAAAGAAATAGCATGCACTTTTTTTTTTTCTTTTTTTTTGTTAAAAGATAATATTGTACATGTTAGGGAGCTCGATGCGGATGTCTGCATTTGACGTGTTGAATTGGTACCCATATTCCTTAAACAAATTTTAAATTAGATCCATACCTCAATGTAACTAGGAATTATATTTTGTTCTTGTTGAATTGGTACTTTTACTAACCTTTTTCATTAGTAAAGCATAAATAGGTGAACTAGTCTATTAACTTATTGAACCCCAAATGCATAAATTTATAAGTTGATAGTAATTCACTTATCTAAATTTATAAATGTTCTTTAATTGGTAGCATGTGAGGTCTAATGCCGGCGAAACCATTAGACAGAATGCTTTTCAACACCTCATTATGCTTTGAAATAGCTTCACATAAATATCAATTGTCACTCCTTGCTTAAATGAGTGAATTGACCTATTAACTTATTAGACATAATCGCAATTAAGATGCAAACTTGATTGTGCAATTGCATTGTTCATGTGAAGCGTTTTGTTGAGCTACTCAAGGCTGGAAATGAAATCAAAATCAATGTTTACATTAAGCTATCAATCGTGCTGAATGTATATTAGACAACAAATACATCAGATAAGCTTACCTTGGATAATTTTGTGACCACATAAATTCCTTCTCTAAGCTATAATTTCTGGAATTTTCTTGATTTATTTGGTTCGCAAATGCTAAAGAAGAGTATGATGAAAGAGTGAATAAAGGTTCTATTTCCTCATTGCCTTCTGGAATGCAAAGTCTTCTCTTTTTCATTCTTGTCTCTCTCATACCTTGCAATCTATACTCAACTTCCTTCATTGTAGGCCGATGGACACCTTTTAAACTAAGACACATTTCTATCAAACTACTTATTTCAAGAAACTCTTCCTCTGTTCCTTCTTGCAAAATACAATCTTCTATGAGATTAAAGAGCATCTTCTCTCTTATTGCTTGAAGAAAATGCATTGCTAGATTTTGTTGTGACCCGGTTTCAGTTGAGCAGATGGGTTTCTTTCCCGTTAAAAGCTCAAGAAGAATAACTCCAAAGCTATAAACATCACTCTTTTCTGTTAACCGACCAGTTTGATAATACTCCGGATCTAAATAACCAAAAGTGCCTTGTATGCCAGTGACTATATGTGTTTGATCAAGAGGAATGAATTTTGATGCTCCAAAGTCTGATACCTTCGCCCTTAAAGTATCATCTAAAAGAATATTTGATGATTTAACGTCCCTATGGAAAATAGATATAGAAGCAGCTGAGTGTAAATAAGCAAGTGCTCCAGCAGATTCTGTGGCAATCCTTAGACGATCATCCCATGATAATTTTGTTTCACCTTGTAAAACATCAAGACGATCTGAAAGAGTCCCATTAGAGATAAATTCATAAATTAGCAAAGGAACTTCAGTTTCCAAGCAGCATCCAAACAACTTAACTACATTTCTATGATTGATCTGAGAAAGAATAGCAACCTCATTTATGAATTGATCAATCTCACTCTTTTTAATCATTTTTGATTTTTTAATGGCAACAACTCTTTGATCTAATAGAATTCCTTTGTAAACTATTCCATGCCCTCCCTTTCCAATTATTCGAGTTTCGTCAAAATTATTTGTTGCCTTTTCTATCTCTTCCATTGAAAATATATTTGTTGTCCCCTCAACAAGTTCATTCTTGGATATTAGTTGTTGAAGCAGTAAACCATGATTCTTATGGAAGTTCCTTTGTCTTATTTTCTTTTGATTTATTTCCTTCCATTTCCTAATTAGGATGACCAATGTAATGCATAAGAACAAAAGACCTACTCCAATGCCTGCGCCAACGCTGATCCCTGCATTGTATACCAATATAAACTTTAAAAACTCTACACCACCAATTATAACTTAGCCTTTCTTATAATGAATAACCAATACGATTTTTATACTCCCTTTCTTACGTACCTAATAAAAGAATTTTCTTTTTGTTAGGGATGCATGCTCCATGTAGAGGATCTCCTGATGTTCCCAGAGGACATGTACAATTGAAACTTCCTTCTGTATTTACGCAAATTCCCTTACAAACATTTGAAGAAGATTTGCATTCGTTGATATCTAAAATCCATAAAAGATTTGTTTCAATTTATATGCAAGAAATATTAATATAAAAAGTTAAAGTTCAAATATCCATTATTTATCCAAGATAACTCATAAAAAACAAATCAATAAATGTATTGAACAAGCTAAGCTAAGTATCAAAATCAAAATCAAAATCTTTCTACAACAATCAGCGTCAAATATATACAACTGCCTGTTTTTGTTGTGAATATATTAAATTATTTTTATTTTAGTTTTAATTATATGGTCATTTATTTTTACCTACTTCATTCTTATATAGAATTAAAAGAGAAAATATATTGAATACCTTGACATCCATTATCAATATAGGGGTTTCCCTCGTAGCCTTCTTTGCATTTGCATCGATAACCCTTGTGATTGTCTTGGACATTCACGTCCAAACAAGAGCTGTGTTGAGGGAAACATGCAAAGGTGCTCTTGTTCTTCATAGCATCATCGCAAGTCTGATAGTCAACTATCCAATTATCTATGAATTGCATTTTCCGATGAGTGATATATTTTCCTGATCCATATGCTTGATGATCATAAGGTAAGAACTCCAATTGCCCATCTTCTAATGAAATAGCTTTCACTTTTAAATAGTCATAAAAATAAAAAGTTGTAAGATGAATGGACTCGTTGCATGATAGAGCAAATTGTTGGGACCGATAACACTTCTCCTTTAATCCAAATGGAAAAGGAATTGTCATATTTCCACATTTGTTTGGACAGTCCTTCGCAGGAACAAGTATAAAATTTCGATCTCTTACATCACCTGCAACCATCAAATTATGGGTGAGTATATATATATATTCAAATTTTTGAGGTTTTAAAATTCTTAAGGATTTAAATTGTTTATACTAACTTGATTATAAATTTTATATAAAAAATATAGGAAATCAAACTACACAAAAGCTTTAGCAATGTATTATTAAAAAAACTAAATATTTTTTTTTTTATTTACATAAGCTATACAAAAAAAAATAAAGTCTTGCAATAATAATAAAGGTCAACTATCAAAAAAAATATATTGAAATTTATATCTGGTTAGGTTAATTTGGTTCAACTTTGATATTTTTTTTTTTCTTGCCTCTATCGTAGGGATCAGTTATTATCAAATATGAATCTGAGTTTTTTTTATTTGGTTTATTTTATTATTATTATTATTATTTAGTTGATACTAGATATTCAACTTACGCCAATTCATTGCGAAGTAGAGAGACCCCGATCCGGCTCCACGGAAGATTCCCACGCCGGAGAATTCTGAGTTGAGTTTTTGAGTTAAGCATTTGAACCCCTATAAATTGGCAAAGTGTATATAAATAAAATGAGATTTAAAATCATCACCTATTTGGTGGGCGACTGAGCATCCATCAGGTAAATATGGATTTCCGTAATAATTGAAAGAGCATTGACAAATATATCCAATTGTTTCATAGATTGGGAAATCTTCTCTAACGATGTCATAGCAATCACTATTAGAACTGCGACAGGCAAAAGTGGCCGAATAATTCCTAGCTTCTTTACACGAAGAATGATCGCTGATATGCCAATAAAGAGAGGCTGCTGCTCTCGTTCTGTTTTCCTTTTCTATAAAACTTCGGAGATTCCCTTTGTCATTGAAATCAGGGCAACTCCATTCGTTGCATAAGATGGCTACAACGTTGGACCTACTGCTATTAATCATATGATCATTTTCATTCTCATTCTTACTCTCACTCTCACTGTAACTAGAAAGCTGAAAAATCAATGAAGTCGTGTCAACATTTTTCAAGTTATCCATGGAAATCCTACAATATCCTCCACCATCGCTGCTATCGCATGTTGATGAACAACCAGTAGTGGAGTCATTGGTAATGAGATCAATTACGTTGGCAGTAAAATTGCAACCTTCCACATACAACATGTTGCCATTTATACTGCCTTTGGATGAATAACCAACATATGATTGCGCAAAGATAGAAAATGGCAAATTCCTGAGATTTATCAATGTGGTGTTTATGGACTCTTCTTCTGTATTCAATATGACATATGGTGATTCAATATAGACCAGTCCCGCTTCTATATTAAATTTTCTTACTTGGATAGTGCCATCTCCTAAAAGGAGTCTCGGAGGAGAAATCTCATCTAAACAAGTTAGATTAAATCCAGTGGTATAAAAGCAACCATTGCCGATGCCAAAAGGATATTCAATATTTATATCACCACATGTTCTAGAGCAATTTGAAGGCAGAGTAAATTTCTCATTTGTGTTTGTAGAATTTGTGGAGCCCTTCACTAGTGTCGATGCAATCAGTAACAGAAATACCTCCGTGAATCCCATTGTCCTACTAATCCACTATCATTATTACAAGTATATAATTAAAAAGAGGAACCAGAATTGAAAGGTTGATTGAGTTAAAAATCAAACTGTAACCAAAAAAAAAAAAAGGAAAAACTTAATTACTTAAGATCCAAATATTGACTAGTAAATATTACCACTAAATAAAAAGGTATCCTCTCAGCCATTGTGATCAAGAGATTTCATTTGTTACAAGGAACATCTGATCAGAAATTATCATAACATTCACCTGAAATATAACTGGAATCTGTGAATAAAATGACAGCACCAATTAACACAGTGAGAATTAAACTGTGCATCGCTTCCGACTGTGCGTTTACACAACTGTACATAAATAATCGCGAGGTTGCAAATTTCTGTATATATAAACTGTACATAAGGGAAAACAAGAAGGATGCACTCACCAGTCACCACTGCCAATATTTCTGCAAGGCGAACTAGTCGTCGCTCGTCCCTTGTTCCTACGAAGTCTCCGACCAATGCAGAATGAATTCTTATAGAGGTAGAGTTGATCTGGCTTCCATTAAGCAATGGCCATAGGATCATCATCAAATATTTTAGTTAATTCCCAACATAAAACAATAAATAATTAGCAGTGGACTTGACTTCACATAATAACGTGCAGAGTCCACCGACTAGCTATATATATACTGTGCCACCAAAGAAACAATTAACCATATTTAAGAATGTGATGTGAAATTTCAATCATACATGCTTATTTTCCATGAAAGAAGAATTAATAGTCTGATATTCTTTAATTGAAAGGTTAGTTTTGTGGAGTTGACTGACTTCCAAAGTAAGGGTTGTTAGAAAAATAAAGATAAGATCTTTGTAGAGAGGGTGAGAATAAAGGAAAACTCAATAACAATTATTATTACTCTTCTTGATCTATCTATAAATGTCAACTACAAAGGCTTATTTATACATATAAAAGTAACTCTTTAAGAGACACATACACAACTCTTTAAGAGACACTTAGGTAACTTTTCATGAAAAAAATCTCAAGAATATGCTCTAGAAATATTCTCTAGAGTTAATAAATAAAAAAATTTAAGTTTATTATTCAACAAGGGTATACTTCGACTTGGAACATCAATTTAATTGACTTTCGATTTCCACCCCGATCCGCTAGCTATTAGTCACTACATTTACAAATTAATGTTGCTTAGCCAACACGGCCCACACCGTTAAGATACGAAAAGACGTCGCTATTCCTGACATCTTGTTAAAGCTCACCTTTAATACAACCAATCGGCAAAAAAGCATTAACGATAGCGAAAGTCTTAACTATGTATTCTTCTGAACATATCTAGTATTTTCTGATTGAAACACCTCTTTATAAAAAGGTGTAGCCACTAATTATTGTACGTCAAAGCGGTGTTGCAAAAGATGTAGTCATAATTTGTGAATGAATTATATTGTCATTACAACTGTTTAGCCAGCTACACTAACCTAATAATAATTAAAAGGGAAAAAAATAATTAAAAAGGCATTTCAAATTATGTAAATAGTAAAAAAATTACCTCTTTTTCTAGAGTACTCTTTATTCCTGCCTTATTATAATAGCATTTGTTGGTAGTTGCTACAAAATATAGAAATTACTCGTTAACTGCTATAATGTGTAGCGATTATGGAGCAATTACTACAATATTATTCCTTACTTCTAATGCTACTATAGAACTACGATTAGCTACTAAATCGTGTAGAAGCTATTCGTAACTGTTAGAACGTGTAACGCCTAATACAATACTATTGTAATATTATAGTAGTTACTTAATTAGTAGTTTCTATAACTATGTAGCAGCTATTTAGGTAGTTGCTTACTGTTTTAATGTGATCTTGATCCATTTATAATGATTTTGATAAAATTTAAATAATTTTTACTAAGTTGGTAAAAATATATTTGATAGAATAATATTTAAAGTTTAGGATTTATGGTTCAAGGTTTTAAGATTTAAGGTTTAGCTGTTATGTGAAAAATTAACTATTTAACTTTAATCAAAATTACTATATACAAAGTATTATTATATCAAAATACTTTATCAACCCGATCAAAATTACTTGAATTTTATCAAAAATAACTTTAAGTTGGTTAAAATTATTTTAAAATAGTTATAACATCGACCAATTGTAGTAGTTAATTAATAGCCACTACATCATTATAATGAAATATATACTAACTTTTAAATTCTATACTATTTAATTATAAATCTTAAACTCTAAATATTATTATATCAAAATACTTTTTATCAACTTGGCAAAAATTATTTAAACTTTATCAAAATCACTCTAAAATAATTATAATAGCTACCTAATTACTACACAAATGTAGAAAATACTAATTAGCTACTACAATAGTATTGTACTAGTAGTGTTACACATTATAGTAGTTACAGAGTAACTTCTACCTGTTTTTTTTTTAAAAATAATTAATCAAGTTAGATAACGTCAAACTTGGGGCGACTAATCCGGCCCTACGAAAGTTTTCCACTAGCCACCAGGATAAATCGGGAAGCGTTCGCAGCTGACAGTCCAGAAGCCAAGCATCTCTTGGTTGTGTGTCTCATTTGGAGAAAAAATCCCTACAAATGCGCCTTAGTTGAGAATCGAACCATAAGTACATGGGTAATAACTGGACGCCCTTCCACTACACCATAATCCTAGGAGTAACTTTTACATGTTATAACAGTTAATCTTGTTGGAGTAATTTAGATGCCATATGTTTTGATATTTGAACAAAGGTTTAAATTAAGTTTATTGTTGTATTTGATATGCATTGTGAGTGTGCAAGATACAGGTATAACAAGGAAAATTCCAAGTGTGACAAAGGGAAAAAGTCCAAGGGTATTGAGTCTTGGCAGTATAAGTCCAAGTATATAGTCTTGCAATGTAAGTCCAAATGAGGCTTGACAATGGTTGAAGTTCTCGAGGTCATGAGCCTCTTGGCAATGGAAGATCTGACAATAAAGGATAATGTAACGCCCGCCCTTATCTACTAGGCTTAAGAGCGGGGTTACTGACTCTACCTACTACTTAGCTACCCCGAGTGGAGACCCGGCCAGACGAAAATCCGGCAGAGTCTCCCCTGTACGGGGAGCAATATGAAACTAATATACAACTCACACACACCCCACGCAGTATAAATAATTTTTGACATGAAAGGAAACACAACCACGCAGTTCAAGGACATATAAATACTTCAAAACTCTAACTGAACAAAACTAATGCGGAATAGAATGCAAAACAAGTCTTTGTTTTCTCTGATCTGCCAGACTCAGCCACCACACACACACCATCGCCTCGTCGTCTTCATCTAATTCTGTTTCCCTTTACCTTTATCTGCAGTAGGAGGAAAATGCAGTTCTATAAGCAACTAGCTTAGTAAGAAGTTATCTAC
>JBBPFQ010000032.1:494154-507108 GCA_037974815.1 Kaempferia elegans
GAATTGCCTCACCTTTTTTTGCCACCATGATGGGGTAGGTGTCTGCAATAACGCCCATCTTGATGTGTATTTCAGAGCATAGACCGGAGAGTACAAGTTCATACCAACATGATAGCCCAGAGGCATGGAATCTCGATGAACACAAACTTGGAACTCACATTTGCTGACAAATATGAACAGAAAGTAGGAAAAGAAATGAATTCGGATTTCATAATTCTGTTAGTTGCAAGATCCTTCTCTCTGTGGTCCATCTGTCTCAGCTATGCCAAAATCTACTGTAGATGTGATAGTTGATGCCAAGATCTAATGTCTCCAATGCATACCAAGAATATGAGGGGAAAAAAAAAAAAGTTACTTCATAGTATGAGGTGGATAAAATAGAACCAAATTTAAGAAAAAAGAGTGACAATGATAACTTCTCAACCTCTTCACAGTGCGAACATCGAAGTTCACGACATGTTTCTGCAATTCAAATCGTCGAAATGATCTTGGGCAGAATAATCTACGATTATATTCACTCTTACCTCCATATATATAATGCTTCACGATTCATGCATCTACTTAGGGTAGTAGCCAGCAGGAGGATATCCTTGTGGAGGGTATGAACCAGGAGGTGGATACGAGCCAGGTGGAGGATATGAACCAGCAGGAGGAGGATATGAACCAGCAGGTGGAGGATAACCATAAGGTTGCCCATAAACTGGCTGAGAGGGGGCGTAGCCCGCAGGAGGTGGAATCGGCTGATCAATCCGCGACATTTGCTGGAATGGAGGCACAGCCATCACTGGTGCTGGTCCAAACATGCCATCTCTCTTATCCAACTCAATCTTATGCTGTGTCTGCACGCAACGATGGATCGTGTGTTATCTTTCAACTCAGGCAAAAAGATGCAATCCTCTGAAATAAATACAAAGTTTTGAAGTTTTCATGATACCTGCATGCATGCGCAGACTCTGCAAAGTATTCCCAAGTGTATGGATCAGATCTTAGAAACATTTAGTGCTTAATGGGAAAATATGAGGGAGGAATTTTGTTCTTACGAGCAGTATACGAGGTCAGACAAACAATTCAGGATCTGGGAAGCCTCTTGGAGCTCCGAGCTTCCGACGATCATTGCGACGATGGAAAAGATGCAAGCAACTTGTTGTAGACAAAACATGAATCCCTGCAGTCAAGTTTCCACATTAAGGTAATTGCTGATTTTAGCCTTGGATAGCAAATCCTACCAAAAACAAGCCTTTGAATAGTTCTTAGCCCTTGAGCCTGGGCAGCTCATGGGTGAGTTCATGATCACATCTTGACAATGTTAGATAATGGAGGAGAAATCAATAAAGCAATGAGAACTTACAATAATGCAGTTGTCACATTGAGTAGTCTGTATGTTGAACTCATCTTGGAGCAAAAACCGAGTTGAGGCAACAGAATTGCCAAAGCACAAGAAAACCTAGAGAACAAAACATCAGAAGAAAGTTTGCCAACCATATCATGTTATGAGATATATTAGCAAAAGTTCATATAGTAAAATAAATTAAGTTGCACCTATTTCTATTAGACCATAAATCTATAAATTTGTTGCTTCCTTGAAGTAAAAGCTTTTAAAATATCTACCGTTAACGGTTAACATGAATTCGCATAGATGACTAGCTCAAGTTTCAGATCCCTTTGGTGTTGGTTTATCTTCCCTTGAGACATCTGTCATTGGGTTGTAAAACATCTTTGGCTAGCTCTGTTGCAGGTCAGTTCATGATTCAAGTGTAGGCCAATTTAACAGTGGGGAAAATGTTTAGGTCCTGAATCTTATATCATGCGCATTTTAGTTGCTCTTGCTTTGGGGATAATGATTGCCAGTCAAACCCTTTTAAATTTTCAATATGGTATCCAGACCAAGTCATAAATTCGAATCTGGACTATTCCTTGTCATTCATCTGATATGTTGGATGTCCTAAGCTTTGAGCTTGAATATTTTCTGATTGATGGAGTCTTAAGCTCTGAACTTGAATTATGAATACCTAGAAGCAAAATTCTTGGGCTGGTTTTCTCGGGTGAAAAGACAAAAGGGCAAGGAAAGGAAGAGGATTAAAAAATGTACATGGCTTATGAATCACAAGTGTACATTTTTGTGTTCCCTTCCCTTTCCTATCCTAGTTATAAACCAATCCAGAGGTTAAATGGAACTAAGTTAGAGTACCAGAATGTGATCCAATTGTTCTGTAAAATATGAACGCATATGGGTAAGTACATGACGAAAGAATCATTATAGTTGAAAATTTGGTGGATATATTGATTTGCACATCACCAAGTTTATCAGTATACTGATGACAACATTGAAATGTACAATAGCATAAATGAAAGATAGTACATCATATACTGACAGATACAACTACTGCTAAACAAACCAGTGCATTTGGTGTTTAAAGTAAACCAAAAAACCAAATACTGGTCTATGAATTAGTTAGACAAAACAACTCAAGGTGTGACAAAACCAGAGAAATAAGAAACATCTAAAACTGACTTTTTGGTTCAATAGGGATTCTGCTTAGCACACGTTAAAATGGCCTGGCTAGCTAACTTTATGGTATATCATAGTAAAAATAACTATTAAGTACCTCAGTGCAAAGGCAAAACTCTGGGCATCGACTTTCTCCACATCTTCCACTGCATGGTAGATACCCCGCACAACAAGTGTACCTGAAAAATGAAACGATAAAGAAATCATATTCTACAAATTTTGCTAGAACAGGTAGAAATTAATGGTGCATTGAAATTACCTTGACATGTCATTGTAAAGAGCTCGTTTGCGAAGCATGTATGAGACACATGGTCCACTAGAAACAACAAGTTCATCAATTAAATAGTATGTCCATATACTCCAAATTAGTGAAAATAAAAACCTAAACAATATAATAGCTATAATGTGTAACTACAATATTCTTAAACAATCAAGCAAAGCTACTGTGGATTATTAATTTGGATTCAAATGTCTTACAAAAATCAGCACAATTCAGAACAAGATGTAACATGTACACTCATTCTATTCCATTATAAAAACCAGCTTAAATCAGGGGAATCTTATGCTGACTAGGTATAATGCTTATTGCTTAAGCCTGAAAGTAGTCTCAAAGGACTCCATCATATGATGCAATTTTTTTACATAAAATCGGTGTCAAGAAAATCCTATGCTATTGAGATGAAGTGCTTAAGCCTGAAAACATTGGCAAAGGACTCCACTCGTATGCTTCCACTTTAATCCTTACAAACAATTACCTATTTCACAAGTTTGATCTGATGCTAGTGAAAGTTGTGTATGCATTAGAAAAGCTTAAGCTTGCCATCGCTCCAGCATGTCACTTTATACTTTATAGCAAGATGTGGACTACTATCCACCACTTTTATTCTTTGCTTTCAAAGCATTGCACTTTCTATTAATTGAACACTAATCCTGTAAACAAAGCATTCGTATGGATACAAAAGACAAAATCTACCTGAGAAACCTAATGAAGTTAAGGAAAGATATATCACTAGGAAAGAAAACTCTTTTTTTTTTTTTGAACATCAACCCTCAGTCAATTAAAGCTTGAATTGAGTCTAGAAGATGTTTCATTCTAGTATATTCAATTTACCATATTTTAATAATATATAAAAATATTTAGAACTAAGACTATAAATCATGTAAAAGAAAGCAATAGTAGCATGTTTCAGCAAAAAAACCTCAATCATTGCACCAGATATTAGATGGCCAATTTAATCTTAACAGAAACATCTATACAAGTGGTACTAACTTGGAATTTGGAGCAAAACTAGAGGACAAGATTATGTTAGTTCCAGCAAGGTGGTTCAAAAGAAAGCACATTTGGCAGTGAAAACATTGAGGGTAATCTGAATGATCCTTATTCTTACTTAATAGCTACACAACAGTTCGACAAGATGTAAACTCGTAGAACAAATCAACCATTTCGTTATATTTCAGGTTTAAAAAAACAAAAAATTCAACCAATCAATAGCAACTATCACCCGCCGAAATTTGGCACTATCTGTCCCGCTACCAAAAGGAAAAAAAATAAGGTAACGGATGGGGTTCAAAATAAAGGCGAATCGAAGGGTAGGAAGCTGATCACTTACCACCAAAGCGCCATACAGCAAACTGCAGAACGGATCGGGCGTATCCGTCAGAGATCGCGAAAAGCAAGAATTAACGGATGGAACTGGAAGAAGGGAAAAGGGGGAAATCTTACAGGGGAAGTCAGCTCGTACGGTGCCCATGAGGTCGGTGTGCCAGAGGTTCCTGTAGTTCTGCCGGAGCTGCATCTTGTCGAGGAACGCCTGAGACGCCATTTCCGGTCACCCACCGCGGACGCGAGATCCGAGCGACTCTTTGAGGAATCGGGACGAATCAGGAAGAAAGGGCGATCGAATTCGAGATCTCCGCGCAGCGTTTTGCAAATGAACTGGGCGTTCGGTTGTGGGGATCGAGTCTCCGCCCCCAGCTGTTTACTACGATTGCTAGTCAAACAAGACTGGATTATCCAACGACAACCCAACAACATACCGCAATAAGCCTCCGTGGGACCCTTTCTGTTCCAGTTGAGAGGAAGGTAAAACGTGAGCTTCGTAGTGGAGCGTGAATCGTTTTACTTATATGCGAAGGCGACTCGTGACTGATAACTTGTTCTTCGTGGAAATTCTGTTTAAAAGAAATTTAGACAGGAAAATAATATAAAAAAAAAAAAAAAGGAAGGGAAGGGAAGGGAAATCGAGAAAAATAAAGATAAACCGTTATTTACTAAAAAAAAATAAAATAAAATTTTATTAAGAATATATGATTAATCTTCATAAATAAATTAGGTGTTTATATAGATTCTATTATTAAAAAAAATAATATATATAATCCCTAACATGTAAATATTAAAATATTAACAATATCCTAAATACCATAAAAATAAAAGTTATTAAATAAAAATAATATTTAGATGCTCCGAAAATAGCCTAAAAGGTTTTTTTTAAATCCGAAACTGAGTGGTTATGAGTTTTTTTAATAAAAGTAGATCTTTAAATTTTATATGTATAAACATAGACATAGTCACATAGACATAGTCTAATTCTAAATTCAGAGTTAAAAGTTATGACACGTTGAAGATTAAGTACTTTAGGTTGGTGCTAAACACAAATAAATAAAAAAAAATAAATATTTTATTTATATATTGAAAACAGGGAAATATAAATGGTAAAGTAGATTTGAAGAACATATTTGGTACGCGTGAAAGTAAATAGAGTCTAAATATGAATTCAGAATTAAAAGTTATGAGGTTGAAGATTGAATATTTTAAGTTGATCCTACAACAAAAATAAATAAAAATAAATAAATATTTAATTTTTATATTGAAAATAGGAAAATATAAATGGCAAAGTAGATTTGAAGAACATATTCAGTACGCATTAGCGTAGATAGAGTTTAATTCTGAATTCAGAATTAAAAGTTATGACTTGTTAAAGAAAGAGCATTTTAGGTTCATCCTGAAATAAATAAAATAAATAAATATTTAATTTATATATTGAAAACAGGAAAATATAAACGGCAAAGTAAATTTGAAGAATATGTTCTTCTCTTTACATCTTCGCTCTTTGTCATTTCATCAAAACAGACGGATGGAGTGTTGCGTGCTCTCCGGAATATAATTTAGTGCACTAATAGCTTGACACCGAGGTTGCCAAGTAGCATAAAGTCTGAGGAGCTTTCTATTTGTTCATGGCACATTTACACTCTAAGCAGCCTAAACCAAAGGAACTTGAATCGCATTCCTAGTTTGGATATCACATCAGCAATCTTCAGTTGTGACGTTAATGCATGGATGAGTCTGAAAACCACCATCGTAAATTCCTACTTATAAAGCCATCAGTTGGGACTGAGAATTTCCTATGGAGATCATGAGTAAAGCTACTGCTCCTTACGTAGGCATGGTGGTGGTGCAATTGGCTTACGCGAGCTCAAGCATCCTTTGCAAGCTTGCATTGGATCAAGGGCTGAGCTTCCTGGTCTTAGCAGTGTACAGGCATCTGATTGCTCTTGCAGTCTTTGGTCCTCTTGCATTTGTGCTTGAAAGGTTCATAAACCAGCCTGCATTGACTTGTGGTTGGTGTTTTGTGGATTCTGTCTTCTGATTCACTTGTTTGGTGCAGGAGCCAGAGGCCTTCCTTATCGTTTTATGTTCTGGTGAGGATTTTCATCCTTGCTTTGTTTGGGACAACTCTTCATCAAAATGTGTACTATGCTGGGTTGGATTACACTTCTCCTACTGTTGCAAGTGCCCTGGGCAGTGTCATCCCAGCTTTTACCTTTATCATGGCAGCCATCTTGAGGTTAGTTCTTCAAATAGATTTGAGTTTCTTGGATCCCTCCTTTTTCCTGAAAATGATTTTCATAGACAATCCAAATGATTTTCATAGACAAGTCAAGTTCACTAGCAGGATTATTTGGCCTTCTCACAGGATGGAAAAGGTCAGCATTAAGAGTGCCAAAGGGAGGGCCAGGCTTGTTGGCACCATCTTATGCATTGGTGGTGTCCTAGTATTCACCTTTTGGAAGGGACATCTGTTGGAGGGCTTTGTTAGAAGACCTTTGATTGAGGTACATGGCAGCGATCCTAAGAAAGGGGCTGTCAATGATCAAGAGAATTGGCTTAAAGGCACTGCTCTTATCCTAACCAGCCTTTTTGCCTTTAGTGCATGGCTTATTCTTCAGGTCATACTCTAACATTATCCTTAACATATATTTGGCCTTTACATAATCATGCTGAATAACTTTACAGGCAGTTGTCTCTAGGATCTACCCTGCTAGACTGTCAATGAACACCTTGATGTGCTTCTTTGCACTGGTGCAATCTTCTGCCATTGCTCTCATCTTCGAAAGGAATGCTTCATCATGGAGAATGGATTGGAACATAAAACTTCTAGCAATCTGCTACAATGTATGTTCCTCTCATTTTAATTGCAGTCATAGAGCTGAAACTAGAAGCCTAAAGTTTTTCTGAATACTTTGCAGGGAATTGTGATATCTTGCCTCACATACTACTTGCAAACATATTGTATCAGTGAGAAGGGACCAGTCTTCGTTGCCACATTCTCGCCACTGCTTTTGGTGATAGTCGGGATAGCGTCGGCCTTCGTCTTCGCAGAACGGCTTCATATTGGCAGGTGAACAGCTTGAATCCAAATCTATGAAGCTAAAATCTAAAATTTAAGCATAGAGCTCAAGTTTTTGCAGCTTGATTGGAGCCACCATTATCATAGTGGGACTTTACTGTGTTCTATGGGGGAAAAGCAGTGATACGAATGAGAAAAATTCTGGAGTTGAAAAGAGTTCAAGGGATGCATGCCACTGAAGGACAAGTAGAACATTACTTGTGTGAGCTCAAGCCCTTTTAACAGCTATTGTATTCGCATATGCTGCAAACTATCCTAGTACAATCACTAATTTCAACAAGTCAACACATTCAGTGTGTGTTTTCTACAAACAGAGAAAATACAAAAGAGAATAAGATGATAAACTAGATGATAAAGGTGTCAGATATCCACATGATTAGAGCTGTCAGGCACATGTTTCAATGTGACCAGCCAAGCATGATCGGCCAGAACGTGAATAAAAACATTTCTATCTTTAAATATCATCATAAGTAGCATAGAAAATGTGGAATGTTTCACGGAACACTAACAATTAAAAGAAGAATATACGACTGGTGAAGCCAAAGACTCAGACAATAGTTTACAAAGAGTTGTTCAAGGGAAAAAGATGCCACTACAGCAGTGAAGAAATGGAAATCTTATAGATTTTTTCTTTCTGCTCCAGGTTGACCATAAAATTAAGTATTTCTTGGACTTCTTTAGGATGAAAAAAGATCAGAGTACCAGGCAAGCAACCAGCCTTATAGAAAGGCTAGATCAGCTCCAACTCTCCCAATTGATGTTGATGTTGATGTTCATCCTATGCACCAAATTTTCCAGGATATAATATCTAACTTTCCTGGCACAGTTTGCTCCTTGCTTCTAAGTAAGGGTATACCTTTTGGTACTCTAAAACAGACCAAATTAGGTGTCTAAGAGAGAATTCCGGCCAAAAAAGGTTCGGGTACTGTAAATGACTAAAAGTGCTCTGCCAGAGAAGAAAATTACTCAACCGAGTCTCCCCTGACGTTCTGATTACAATATCAGGTTCTGAACAGCTAGCACTGTCTAAGTTCTCCTCTAAGTCTGTGACAAGAATAGAATTAGCAGGATCTGAGCATACTTCTTCGGTCCTCTCTTCGAATCGCGCACAAGATTTGTTAATGGCGCGTAAAATTTCATTTGTGGAAGTATATGCCACACAAATTGAAAGAACAGGTCCAGTGTTATTGGCAGTGTGTACCATGGCCTTCTCGGCTGCAAACCGTATTGGCTCAGGCAAGAGGTCCAAGCTTCCCCAAAAGTTGATCTTCAACCCAAATTTATGCACAATGCTCTCTTCCTCCAAAAGTTGATCAATCTTTTCCTTCATCAAATGCATAAGGGATCCGACCTCTTCTGGTTTTCGCTTAAAGTTATCAATACTGAAAGCATACACTGTCACATACTTGACACCCATTTCATAGCAGTATTGGAGACTAGAAACAAGGGATGTGAAGCCTACATTGTGGCCAGAGCCTTCTTTGATTTTCATTTTCTTGGCATATCTACGGTTACCATCCATGATAAATGCAATATGCTTGGGCATTGGACCAAAGGAGAGCACCGAGAAAAGGCACCTGCGCAAGAATCGCCATATGCTGTTGAGGTTTTTTGGTTCAGACCCTTGACTATGCTTCTCCATCTGGAAATTCTAATATCAATTAATGACAACATTTGAAACAGAGTTCAATCAAACAGAAAAAATCTTTCAGAAATACCAAGCAAAGACTTAACGGGAATGTATAATGTAAAGTAAAACTCTCTACAGGTACAAGATGATACACATTATCAACCCAAGCATATTAATTATGAATAACAAAATAACAATTTGTATACTGTACCTTAATGCTATGCTCATGGTGACTACTAAGTCTTGAAGCTGAACAAGGACTGAGTGCACAAGTGGATACTAGTCAGGTTGTCACTATGCTTTGGTATTATGTTTATCACACGTTCTGACACTTCAGAAGGTCAGATTTCTATCTGAGCATGTGATGGATCATTGTATTTCTGTATGACATGTAATTGTGAAAGGAAAGAGCATATCTAATAATGTAATCTTGATTCATTCAACTCCCTATCAATCTGTTTTGATTGTTTGCACATTCACCGCAGGTTCCTTCTCAATTAGTCTCAAATGTCACACTGATTGATTGTGATGTATTTTTACACTAGCGTCTAAGTTTGCTGTTCAATATGTATTTTCCTTTGCAATTCTTTTCAATGTTGCCATGTCACTAAGAAATTATGTATCATTATGTTATGTCTTCACAATTTTTCACATGGTACCAAAGTCAAGCTCTTGATCCTCTACTAGGTGACTGGGTGTAGTCTAGTGTTTATTTTATTTTTGTTATTTTTTAAATAAAAGATCTTTAAAATTAGGGAGTTGTTAAAATTTGAGGAAACGAAATTGTAGTTTTACAAATAGAAGATATGCGTTCAAGACTATAAAAACGGTCATAATCTCATATATTAAAGGATCTCCAGCTTAATAATATTTGTCTCTTCGTGAGTTTCTACCAGTTGTTGGGCTTATGCAGAGGGATTATGCTATGTGTCATTGTTGGCTCATGCATACCAAATATGAACACGTATATAATTGTTTTCATGAATTTTTGCACCAGAAGAAATGGCATCATTCTCATCTCGAAAACATAATTTCCAGATCAATCAAAATGCAAATGCTTTGTGAATGTAGTGTTATGAGAAAGAAGGGGAAACATAAGACGTACGATTGCCAATCTGTAGAGGATGTAAGGAACAAAATGTTGGATAAGCTAAACCCATGCAAAAGAAATTTTAAAGCAAATCAAAATTTATAGAAGATATCATTCTTTATTTTAAAGCAAATCAAAATAAACAACGGAGACCATCACCAAGTACGAGAAGAAATCCAGCAAATAAACGCCTAAAAACTAACATTGCCAGCGCCAATACGAGTAAAAAAAAGGGAAATAGGAGAAGAAAGTAGCTCATACCTCTCTCCCACCGAAGGTAAATCTCGACCTTCGATCCAAAATTTGGAAGGAATTGAGGGCGAGACTTTATTTAACGGGAGGAACACGCTAGGGATTCACTGCTTCCAAGCAATCAATTGGACGGTAGAGACCGTCGCGTTGTGTGCCTACTTTCGGCGGTTTCGGCGGCCGTAATCTTTGCTTATTAGCTATCCGGATCCCTAGGGTCAAAAAGGAGCACTTCAGAGGCTGCTACAGAGGTTGCCACAACGGAAAGGGGAGGCCGCGTAGCGTGCAAGCTGAAAAGAAGAACCCCTAGGGCGCGTGGGGTTCTTTATCGCGAGGAAAGGTGGAACCTTTACAGCTGACCGAAGATGACGACCGCGCGTGGCAACCCCCAACGAGGCAGCGGTGGCCGCGGCAATCACCTCCGGCGCAGTTGCTACAGCGACGATGGATAACAGCAGTAGGCAGGCGGAGAAGAACGAGAGAGCAGAGGGTAGAAGGTGGGGGGAGAGGCGGCGTCGTGGGCGTCGGCAGGAAATTAAATAAAACGTGAAATAGGGCACTAGTTAGGAAGATGATTATATTAACCAAATTGAACATTTTTTTCAAATTACCCCAGTTAAATTTTGGATATTCCATTAGGCTCCTAAATTTTTTAAAAATTAACTAAAAAAGATAAATTACGAGAATAAGCAGATGACAATTTCATTCAAATCTAATGGAAAATCAAACATTCAACCAGAATGAAGTAGGACATGGAAGTAATTTTTAGACATCGAGTATGGGTATTTTCAGATATGTATATGAACGCAGATGTGATAAAATCTTATCTATACCTTATCTGATATCCAATAATATATATATATATATATAATATATATACTAGTTATCGCGCACACGCGTTGCATGTGCAATATAATTTATAATACATGAATACGATAAATTAGAGTTGATAATGATGCGCTGAGCCCATATAGTAATACAACGCAAGGGGATGCTCGAGAACCTCAGAGCAAACTACTGTAACAGACTTTGCGTCATAAAAAAATTTAATTTAATTGTTTATATCATATATTAAACTGATAATGACATATACTACACTTGATCTTAGCAAAAGGCCGAGAAAGGTATGCTTTTTAATGTCACCGACTTAAGTTATTTATAGAAGTTTTTCTACTTGCGGTGTTGTTAATTTTAAGATGTGGGACT
The DNA here is from genome assembly GCA_037974815.1 of Kaempferia elegans. NCBI lineage: Eukaryota > Viridiplantae > Streptophyta > Magnoliopsida > Zingiberales > Zingiberaceae > Kaempferia > Kaempferia elegans. Next base: position 505,527 of record JBBPFQ010000032.1, read on the forward strand.
GAAGAGATCATAGCAGTGTAATACCTATTAATGAGAAAATTTTCTAATAATACGCCTCACCTGAGTCTCGAACTCTAGATCCTGGATTGTAATGAGAAAATTTTCTAATAATACGCTGCAGATGAGTCTCGAACTCTAGACCTATAATTGATTAATGAGAAATTTTTTTAATAATACCCGCAGCTGAGGGATATTAACGTAATTTCATCGTAAACTTCGCCAAATTAATTAGAAATTTATTAGTATTGAGGCCTGATTCTTAATAATATAGTAAAATTATTTTCTCATCGAGTTAAAATTAAAACATTGCTGCCAATGAGAGGTTAAGTAGGAGGAGGAGGAAGAGGGTCGAGGGACCATCCCAATCATTGGACAACCTGTGATGCACGGCAGGTGGCGATCTGGAGGTGGATTCTGAATAGAAAAGGTGATTGATTGATCGATCAATCTTGTTTTAATAATTTTCAACGGATTAGTAAACCAACGTGTAGTTGAAAAATGAAATCAAAAACGCTCTTTGTTTATGATTATTATTAATTTATATCGCAAAAAAGAAAGACCTGCCTACTGTAATGTCGTACCATATTGCGGCACGCATACCTCTGAGAGAGATCCTTCAATGATTGCATCTTCCTTCCTTCCTTCCTTCCAAGCTACCGCTCAGATTCCACGACCAAACAAGGAACAATGCCGAAGCAGTCCAATCATTATATTATAAAAATCGAATCATTCAGTGGGGAAAAGAAAGGAAAAAAAAAAAAACAAGACACGGTGGAAAACAAAAAACAAACTGTAAAGAAGAATAGCTACATTAATGGGGGAAACGAAACAAACCAAACAGTGGAGATTTCTTCTTCTTCAATGGTCGCGGTAAGTAACTGAGTTTTAGTCGTGATAGAGTCGTAGTAAAGGGGGGAGCATTGGGTCAAACAGTAGTCGATGGAAGATCCGTGTGAGGAGGCTAACTCCGTTCGTTCGATCTCTTCGTCAAGAAGAAGTCGCAATGCACCATGGCTCCCAAATGAACAATGGGCTGCTACGGAGCTGGCTACACCTCTTCATGTCGTGCAGCAACTCTTCGCGGTTCCGCCGCTTGGAGGTGAAGAGCAGCTTGGTGTCCGGGGCCGACGACGACGACCATAGCCCGCTGTAGCTGCCGAGCGTGGACGCCGCCGCCGCCGCTGCCGCAGCAGAGGTGGTCGGCGGTGACGGCCTCCTAGGTGAGGGCGTCGATGCGACAGTGTGCTTGCGTTTGCTTCCGTTGCAGCTCGTTTTGTCAGCTTCCTCCCTAGTTAGGACGCGATCGACGGAGTCATGACTCTGCGGCATGCCGCCGACGAACTTGTTGATGACGAGAGAGGAGCGGTGGACTTTCATGGAGCCGCTCTGTTGCTGGGGCTGTGTGCTCACCTTCACTTCCACCACGGTTCCTCTGTCCACCACTTCCACTTCCTCTTCTTCCTCCTCTTCTTCTTCATAGCAATTCTTCTCTAATTCTTCTTCTTCGTCGTCGTCTTCGAAGCATTTCTCCTCATCTAATTCTCTATCTCCCTCTTCTGTTATTTGGCTACAGTGGACTTCT